>CABFVX010006091.1:26796-43364 GCA_902151425.1 Timema shepardi
TATGTTCTTGTTTCCCACCAATCTTTGCCCGGGGGGGGGGGGTTTTTCCCCCTTTCGCCCCCCCCCCCCCCCCCCTACCCCTCAACCCTTTCTCCCTGTGGATTTGCCCCTGGCCTGAATATAAGCATACATCTGTAATAATTCTTTCTTTTTATTGATGCAATCTTTTTTAAAAAAACCTAAGAAGCTCTACTTATTTTGACATTCTGAAGTCGTCATTCACGGTTGTGTGAAAATTAAGCTGTGGTGCTTATGAGTTTGTAGTGTTCATGACGGAAGTTGAGTTGGTTCAAAGCTCAAAAAAGTGACAACATAAAACTGCCGCAAAGTATATAGCAAAAACACAATTTTAGTTATGTAGCATCACAGATTGCATAATTTTTATAAAATTTAAAAAAATTGTTTATGCCAATACAATTTATTTAGTGTGTATTTTACTGATAGTAGTTACTCAGTATGATCAGTGTTTTGTAAACGAGTATAGCCCTGCAATATTTGTAGATTACAGAAGGAAATATTGCACATCTGTAAAACATGGTTGTGGACACTTTGAAAAGCAAGAACCATGTCTACGTTAATCTAACGATACCTTAAATTTGTATTTGTGTAAAGACACTTTTCTTGCTGGAAAAACAGTTTTATATTGGGTATATAATGTCCCTGGGTGCAGTCGTCCGGAAGTAGGAGAACAAACAGGGGAGGAGGAAAATACAAATGACAATACAATTTGTGTTGTGACTCCCCCCTCTTTATATTAAATTACATCATTTGAATCGCACAGATGCAACCTATGCTCCTTTAACATTAACCTTTCGTTTCTAGGAGATTTATCTTTCATTATACTTAACCTAAGCGCAACATCTCAGCCACACAAAGTTAAATTTTCCTTAAATTTGATATTGCATGTATCCTCTGCTAGCCCTGAATGGTATAAAGCTTACCTTGCTTGGTTCTAATATGGTGTAGGCTATTATTATAGGTCCATGGGGCTGCCTTTCAGGGTAAAATAAGTGTTCATGATGCCATTCAAGGGATACTAAACAATCCGAGTTATCAAATATACCCGAGGGTTTTTAATAAATACACACTAACGCCTATCCTCTTTATTTGTCCTTAAATAAAGACATATTTTATATTATAACGTGTTTAAGGTACTTTATTTCACACGTACTATTAAGTTTATTTAACAAACAAAATACATACATATTTATTATACTGGTTAAGAGAAAAGTACATTAATAATAAGTGTTATTTGTTCAATTTTCTTAGTGGTAAGTTTAGTTATTAGTTTTTAAAAAAATATGTTATTTTATGTTGTATTAAATTGTTTTAATATATTTTTCTCTGAATTACAATATAACTGTAGGTGTCATATAGTAGGGATGAGTGCACATCCGTTAGTGTTTTCAACAACTGCGACGGGGCAGTGCCAATTACAAACAGAAAATCCCTGAGACAAATATAATACAATTACCTCATAAAAGCAAAAAGAGGTTTTCCTTATAGAGATGAGACAAATATTTTTAATGTTTGGATGAAAATTTGTCTCAAACTGCCACGTGAATCCTTTCTAAAAGTTAAATTGGCTGCTATTAGACCCTGCAAGCTAGATTTATATTTTTATCGCTTTTGTAAATATTAATTCGATAAAAAAACTATTTAATTTATGATGGATGTGGAATGAAATCGCTTTTATTGAAAAAATAAAGGGGGGGGGGGGGGANGGGGAGTTACCAGGTGATTATTGGCCATCAAGACGCAGTTCTAAAAAAATTATTTTATTTCTTATTAAAAATAAAATGTATTTATTGTCTCACTCATCACAAATTTATTATTTATATAATCTATAAGAAAAATTTGAAATCTTTAACTCAAAATATATGTAAAGCTATTGTAATCTATCTTTTAAGAACATTGTTAGAATTAGTGGATACCTTATTTGTGTTTTTCTTGTACAGTTTATGCGGTAGTTTTGCAACACACATTACACCTTATACATAAGATGTTCCCATTTAATCTATGAGTTTATAACTAATTGGAGAGCAATGCTATAAAATATTGAAATAGTCAGGTTTATGGAATATATAAGACCACTCTGGTAAATCATGATTTAAATTAGGAGGGATAACTTTACACTCCAACCAAGAATAGTTGTCTACTCTCTTTACCTGAAGAAGCTGTGTGTGACAATGAAAGCTTGTATTTTAGAACTTTGTTTAACATGTTTTTTAGTGTTTTATGTAAACAATTTCTACTCCCAACATCACTCAGGTAAGTGTGCTCTCTATCCCTCCTAATCTAAACCAATGTTAGATGTTGTCTGCACATGTGCTGTAAATTTATTCCCCAAACCATATGTTCTAAATCCCACTGTCCGTACTAATAGAGCGTAATGTTCTCATAAATGTGTTAAGGAAATAAAAATAAAGGGAGGATAAATAAGGTTTACAGCATAATATAAATACACAGAATTATATCATTTCAAGGCACATTGGACTCCTTCAGTGCAGGGCATTTAATTGGGGCATTTTAGCTGCATGATTGGCACCAAAAGAACATGAGCTAGTTTTGTGTCTACTAGCAGCTTTTACTGGGGAATTGCGAGCTGGAGTTTTTCTTTTGAGTTGAGTATTTCAAAAAGGTCCCGAGTTTGAGTAAAGTTTGAATATAGTCTTTTCATAATGTTAAAATGTCGCCATTCAAAACACATAAAATATAAATACCACATCTTTATTTGAGTTTTAAAAAATAGTAAGTACTTTCTTTTTAAATGTCTAAAGAGTGAAAATATTGGTTTTTGAATGATAAATAATGAAACATGGTTTAAAAATAACATTCAAATAAAATTATAATGGAAAAATTAATTAAAATGGTTTTAACACTCCAGTATGACATTAAAATTACTCTAACAATTACAAAAAAAAAGTTAATGTTTAAAAATGAGGTGGCCCAATGGCTAGATAATTTTATAATAAAGGAAATTGATAAAACTAAATAAAAAGGAAAAATAAACTATTAAGAGTAAATTTGATTAGAAAGCTCACCTAAGGAAAGAGGAAAGATGTGGGAAGAATCCAATGCACAAAGGTGACATCTTCTTCCGTTCTTCTGTCTTCTATAGTAGAAATAGTCACACACACATTTTAACACAAATATAATATTATTTCAGCATTGTTGCCTTTATCAAACACAAAGAAGAAGAGAGTACAAATAACACAAACAATGGATTACTCCATTTTGAATTTTTAAAAGAAACTGCTAGAAACACATTGTGCCAACTGTTTTTGGGAGTAAAGGTAAATTCCTTGGCTATGGTTAGTATTTATAGAAAAAATGATGAATGATAATGATATTTTTTTAAATAATAATAGTAGTTTATTTCTACAATATTATTATTTTTCAAATTAACATTATTACTATTTTTTAAAATATAATTTATCATAATTATCATCATCATTTTTTCTATAAATATTAACCTTAATCAAGGAATTTATCTTTGCTCCCTAAAACAGTTGGTACAATGTGTTTCTAACAGTTTCTTTTTAAAAATTCAAAATGGAGTAATCCATTGTTTGTGTTATTTGTACTCTCTTCTTCTTTGTGTTTGATAAAGGCAACAATGCTGAAATATTATGATATTTGTGTTAAAATGTGTGTGTGACTATTTCTACTATAGAAGACAGAAGAAAGGAAGAAGATGTCACCTTTGTGCATTGGACTCTTCCCACATTTTTCCTCTTTCCTTAGGTGGGCTTTCTTCATCAAATTTATTCTTAGTAGTTTATTTTTTCCTTTTTCTTTAGTGTTATCAATTTCCTTTATTATAAAAAAAAGTTAATGAAATTGACTTTTAATGAACTAATATTTCCCCAAAATAAACCTTCATAATTTGAATTAATCTATAAAAAAAATGCAAGAATCCCAGAAATTAGAAACAATTCATGTTTCGTTTATTAATCTTTAATGTAATAATCGCGCATGATCATTTCTTCTGTTACAATCTTATTCTTATATGTGTAGTTGTGCATGCACCTGATATGGGCTTTCACTAGAAATTATCTTAGCACAAAACTTATTTCAATTCAATTTTTAATGCCTATACAAATTTATGTTCATAATTTAAAATGAAAAATAAAATATAAAAACACCAGACCTTTACTCATATCTCCTTCAACTTAAAGTAAAATAATGGCGACTAAGTATGTTTTAAATTAAAAAAGGTCAACTCTGATACACCATCTTTTTAAGATTTGATTCAGTACTCTCAGATCAAATTATTTGAATTTGTAAACTTGACTTTAAGTTGAACTCTGGTGTGGGGGTTGATCACTTATCCCATTTTAGAATGCCACTGAAGATATATATTTGACTTAAACCCCACATAAGAGATTAACTCTTATGCTGGTATCACTAACAACTTTTTCCAACTTAAGGAGCATGTTCAAGATTCACATAACAAAGCATAAAAACCCGAGCCAAACACAGATATTAAGTTTGACTTGCATAGAACCAACTGTTCACTAAAATGGAACTCAAGAATTTGGAGCTGATTTGGCTATAAATGCTTGCAATAGAAGCTTAATGGGGGCTACAAAATATAAGAGGCCACAGTTTTTCAATGTCCCCTGCTTCTGTGGCTGCATGGTGTGAGGCGTAACTCTCATGTTAGACTAGAATGCCGATTACAGGAAGATCGGGGTTAGAATCTGTCAGCTGTACCACTTTCCCATCACACATGTGGTTACACTTCTTCTAAATCCAACCTTCCTCATACCTAACTTAATAGAATAATTAGTACATAATATGATTGACTGGCAGGAACACGTATTTTTTACTAAACATTCACGAAACAGACATTTCTCCTCTGGACAACCCTCGCGAGGAGATCCTTTGTGTTACATGAACGCTAAGTTGATCAAGATACCATTATTATTGTGCTTTAGGAGTCTGATGTGCTTTGATATTTGTGTGTATATGAAGCTGTAGTTTATATGTCACGTATGCAATCCTTGACCTATATCTTCGGTCTTTTATTGAATCCAGCTGTTTGGCACAATTTTTTCCAATGCAAATATTGTAATTAAAATAAAACAGGGTGAACACTTAAGTTCTTAGCATTTATATAGATTTCACAGTGTTGGCACAAAATAATGAGTTTTGATGAAATCATAGTTGTTATTTCTAGAGTAGTGTGTCCTTGAATTTGGTATAATGTGTTTGTGTATTCATTCAAAGGTTCATGTTTTTGTTTGCTTTGATAAGGAAATAAACTGCAAAGGTTACTTGTGTGTTTGACTTTGGTGAACTTTATTTTACTTTATACTAGAGTTGAACAGAAATATGTTGTTTTGTTTCTAATAAAGTGTCGGGAAGTATTTTGATTAATTTTATCGTCGTACTCAGGACAACAACCTTACAAAAAGATGGTGTTTTCCATGTATTATTATTATTATTGTTAGCACCGCGTCTTACTACCCGTTCGGGTTATACGCACTTACGCTAATGTGTAACATTGGTAGGGTGATTGTGAGATGAAATGGAGGACCTACAGTTTAACGTAGAATCCGAACCACGGTGGAGACCTGGCATTCCTCACATTCACAAGATGTCTTGTCAGAGGTGAAGGAAGGGTTTGGTAATCAGATAAATCTGTGCCGGTACCTAGGATTGAACCCCGGCCGCCAGCATAGAAGTCTGACACCTTACCCCTAGACCACCAGGTCTCCCTTTTCCATGTAATAATCGATTCATTCGCATTAATCTTTTTTTTTTTTAATTATGAATTGATTACTCATTGCATTGTATTTTAATCAATTATTAATTTAATGTAACAGATCAAATGAAAATGGTGTGGTTTTACATATATATATATATTTTAAATGACATATTTGTCAGACAGTGCAGTAGTGCTTTCAATGGTTGCTATCTTACAGTTATTAAAATGAGTTTCATGTGTCAAATCATATGTTTTAAGGTGGTGAATTTTGATATAGTGTCTAATTACGCTGACCATACGTCCTTTATTTTGTGACTTGAAATATTAAATTTAATATTGGTGCACAGTACACCTCCCATAGAAACATGAAATAGATGTCTCCAGCTTCACATTTTAAAACTCTTTGAGTATTTCTTTTTCATCTTCCTAGGAGTCCGCGTTTCTGCTCCATACAGTTCCAAACTCAACTCTCTGGTCAGCAGTAACCTCTTCTTGTTGAAAGCTCCCTTGGCCTTGGTAATCCTCGATCTGATTTACTTGGTGCAGTAGGTGTCAGCAAACTTCCCAGATAACCTACTTGAACTTATCTACGTTTTCCAACTCCTAGTTTTCAATTTTGATTTTCAGCAGCTCTTTATTTTTTGAAATCGCTATCACTTTTGACTTCTCAATGTTGATCTTCATGCCATATCTTCTCCCGGTCTTCACCAGCCGGTTCAACATTTCCTGAAACTATTCTTTATTTATGGCCAGCAATGCTAGATTATCTGCGAATTTTACTGTGTTGATGACATGACCTCCTATCCTGAAATTGCCACGCCCCTCTAGGGGTTCCTTGACCAGCCACTCTCCATACAAGTTGAACAGACTAGGTGGCAACAGCGTCCCCGTCTCATTCCTCTCCTCATCTCTACGCTCTTTGTCCCTCCATCATTTAGCCTCACCTTCGGCCGCTGTCCCAGGTGCAAGTTTGCAATCAGCCTTCCGTCCCTCCAATTAGTGATGGGTCAAACCAGCTCGTTGACGCAAGCTAGCTCACATAAGCTCTCTCACTCAAAAGAGCCGTTCAAATGAGTCATATCATTCACCGCATGGCTGGCTCGCTCCCAATCCCTTCACCCCTTCATCGCCATAACTTGATGATCAACCGATAAATAGTTCTCACAATTCCCATTCCGAGTGTGCAAATCTGTCCATTCCCTTTAAACTGATGAACAAATTAGGATTTACGTGTAATTTATCTGGAACCTTTTGTGTTTGATTCTTTAATTTTATTACTCACGCATATTACTTATAATAATCAACCTTAGCATATAGCCTTTAGTGTCTAATTCACAGAATTATGTCGATTGATGTTAAGAAAAATAGTTAGTTTAATATCGTAGTAACAATAGTAAGCATCTATAGTTGATTTTTTTCATAGTAACAAACGAAGAACGAACGAACGAAGAGTCGTGAATGACAAACACTCCTGACTCTTTTCAGAACGAATGAATGAGAGCGAAAAAAGTCGTGAATGACGACAACTCTCTAAACTCCGTAAAGAAACATTAAACAAATGCACAATGTCTCCTTTAAAGTGTCACACATAGAAACAAAATATAGATCAGGGGGAAAAGGGGATCGGTGCCTGATGCATCCTTGTGGTAGGGCAAAATATTTAGGGGAATAGGCCTATTTAATTTCATTGATCTAAGTTCTTGATTTAAATGTACAACTGAGATGCACGTTTATTTTGTACAAATAATAATATAAATTTGTAGTAAAAACTGTGGCCTGTTGGCCTATTCGTCAGTGTATCAGCCGCGTGATGTGAGAGTCGTTCAATTTGAATTACTCATGCACGAGCGACCCATCACTACCTCCAATTGATGTCGATCTTGTTACCCAGGGCTTTCGTGCAGCCCTCTTCACTTTTCCAACATTGTTATTTAGCACCTTAAAAAATATTCATTCCACTTTGCTTTCACACTTATACTCTCTTCTGGCATTTCCCTTTACTTTTGTTCTTTTGAATTTCTCACAAAATCACTCTTGCTTCTCACTTTTTCTAAGTCCCACCTCGGTTTTCTTATTCAATCTTTTTTCGATGTACGCCACCAGAAGGCTGTGGTCCGAATCGGATGTCGGCACATCCTTCACTCCACTACCACACTTACGAATGTTTAGCCCATTCAAGTAGGATATTTAATTAAATCAAAAATTAAAACCTTTAATATATCCATTAGGGATGTACAAAACTTCTAAACAAATATCAGCTTCACGTTCGCTTTTAAAGAATCCGGCTTCGTTATTTAAGAATCTTTGCCACTAATGTTCAATTATTGCCATTCTAAGCGTTTATGGTGCGTACAAGACCATATTCACTTGGAAAAAATCTTGATTAATCGAAATGTGAGTTGATTTATGAGAATTAAACTAAATATTAGAAACTATTGTGCAGAAAACATTTTCCAAATAATTTTGCTAAACAAGGTATTTCCTTTTTATTTGATTCAAGTTAGTTTCAACGTTTAGATTAATTTCTCAAGATCGCCTTAATTTCACAAATAATGATGTTGAGATTTAAAACAATATATATTTATTTAAAAAAATACATTGTTTACATTCACAGATTTATTTAACATCTTTTTTTTGTAACATTGTAAAACATAAATCCAATATTCTATAAACAAACCTAACTTAGTCTATTTTTATATAAAATGTTAATAAACTCACTGGGCAAAAACCCTGGCATTGCAACAGTCGGCACCGTAAACACGTTTGAAGGAATGAAAATATCACTTTTTTCCCATTTGAATGCACTAATTTGTCTGTACATTTATCGGGCAGTTCTAATATACCGTACCTCATAATTATATGAGCATCAAAACTGCATCCAAGTAGAAGTTCAATTTCACATTTAATTCCAAACTACTTGCTTCAGTTGTATAATCTAAGACAGGCAGTACTGTCTAAATAATCATCAGCCAGACCTATTAGATACCAGTATGACTTCACAAGATCTCAATATCTTGGTTTTACTTTACATATGGATAACTAATGATTGAACAGCTAAAATAAAATAATAAGGATTCTGTGATATTTATTTATAGTAAAATGGCAAATCACAACCACACAAACTATAGCGAGATTTTCGTAGATAGCATGTTATATGACAGCTATGAGAGCTATTAGATTTACTTTCACATATTGATATATCAAGTCATGTGATCTGCAACTGTGACTTTTCATAAATATTATCAATACAGGTAAAATATATATATATATATATATCAATAATAATATACCGTATTCCTTCGATTCTAAGACGCCATTGATTGTAAAAAGGGTCTTAATTTTTCACCACCAAGAAAAAAAAAGGCTTTGATTCTAAAAAAAAATAATTAAAATATTCTCTTTATAAGAACTATTTTTACTATAGAATTAAATTTACTAACAACATTAGTATCTTTTTTTTAACATTAGTTGTTCTTTTTTCTTCTCTACCCCATTAGTATAACATCTTCTGAGCAATCTGGAGCATTGGTCAAAAAAGAACTGCGAGTCTATGACACCATCGCCAATAAGACACACCCCTTTTTATAAATATTCAAAGGGGAAAAAAATGTGCGTCTAAGAATCAACGAAATGCGATAGTAATATGTTGGTCACAAAAAATAAGTTTGTATTTTCTAAAACGGCTTCTTATAAAAATCAGAGTATAGCTATCTACAACTAGTGTGATTTTTGGGTACAATAGTATAAACTATAAAGTTTATCAAGGTCATTCGACAATTAAAATAGTATTGCACAATTTAAAAAAATGTATAATTAGAAGCTAAAATTGTGATTCAATTATTTCAAATCCTTAAAGCTCAAGAGTTATAAGGGATCAAAGTCACTGTTTATACTTTTTGCGTACCTTTGAGGTAAAGTGATTAATGAATGAGGCTGAAATTTAGTATAACTAGACATGAGGTGTAAACATTGAAATATTTATCATATTAAGATTATTATATTAGAATAATAATTCGTATTATTAATATTCATTTCATTAATAATCTTAATATGATAAATATTTCATTGTGTTCACCTCATATGAATGTCTTGTTATACTAAATTTCAGCCCGATGCATTAATCACCTCAATTATGATATGCAAAAATCATACAATATCAATTTTGAGCTATAAGCTATCTCATGAGCTGTAAGAATTTGAAATGTGAATTACAATTTATAACTTATAATTATACACTTTTTTAAATCGTGCAGTACTATTTTGATGGTCGAATGACCTTAAATGACACCAAAATATATAATTCCAGCAGTTGATGTAATAAGGTGATTTCTTCAAATCAAACTGTTTGGTTATTATATTTTTGCTACAAGTAAAATAAGTATCATCATCAACTGTTTCCATCCTGTGGCCAAATCAGTTCAATAAAACGTCTCCCTCTTCCTTCCACCATTCTTCCTCCATTCCTCTCCACACTCTCTTTATCCACCTGTTCCTGGGTGTTCCTTTTAGCCCCCTGCCTGCCATCTCCATTCGAGCATCCTCTTTGGAATCCTCCCTTCTTACATCCTCTGCACACGTCCGACCACCTCAATCTCGCCTTCTCTATCCTATCCTGCGGTGGTTCCTCCTTCACTCTCTCTTTATCACCCGGATTTCTGATGTCCTCTAAGATATCCTTATCACAAAAACTCTCCTGAGAGCTGAATCTAATTCAATTAAGTGAAAAATGACACCTCGACACAGAGATCTAACCCAGGACCTTTGGCTTTCAGTGCCAGTCACCCGAGCTGATTGGCCGATACTTTAATCAGGTACCACATCTAGACTTAATAAACTAACAACTTGTGAAAAGTGTCCTTGGATATGAAACGAACCAGGATGGCTCTGTGGTAGATCATTGGTGAGCAAAGTCAAAGGTCCCGGGTTCGATTCCTGTGTTCAGGTTGTCATTTTTACCTGAATCTGAATAAGTTGTTGGTAGCGCTTGTGTTTTAAATGTGAATACACCTTTTTTTTTTGATCGCGTAAAGCATTTCTTGAGAGCAGTTTTGACGATCTCTGCATGCCCTGTAGACTAACCCTTCAAGTGTGTATTCACAAAACTAATTTTTTTTAAAACTGTTTCAAAGGCAAAACCACGGAAATAACTTTAAGAAATGTAAAATACACATTTTTTTAAACAAAATACAAAACTAATAATCTTCTAATATAAAAATAGTCTTCTAAAAATGTTGTATTACACACAGCAGTCAAGTCTGTTTTGTTTTATGTGGCACAGTTCACTCGATAAATATTACAAACCTTTGATTCAAGAGTGTCATTTAAGATCAGATGTAGACGAACCAAGGTGAGTGTGTCATTTAAGATCAGGGGTCGACGAACCAAGGTATATTTTCAAGTCGTTAATAGTTGAGGAGACAAGTTTGACCTTGATAGTCTTCCTGCCCAGTCTCTTATGGGCCGTGTATCGGTGGCAGCCCCCAAACGAGTAGTAGTAGTCGCCGTCGAGTCTGCCTTTGATCCACAGAACATCGATAGGTGGGACGAGTGAACACATGCTAGGATCCTGGGAAAGTACAAACAGATTATATTAGTACACCCCACTTTGGTCGTCGAATGGTCCAAGGCGCTACGCTCGTAATAGAATGGATTGCCGATGATGGGGCAGTCAGAGTTCTAACCTTGGTCAAGTGTACTGAGAGAGTTTTTTTTCTAAATGGTTTTCCATTCACTTCACACAAATGTGGGTACACATCTAAAATTCTACAATTTTCATCTTCAACCCATTAATATAATAACATGTGCGCACAACCCAATTGGGTAGTAAAACACGATGTGAGATGTATATATATATATATATATATATATATATATTTACATTCATTACCGTTTCCAGTCTGTGGTCAGTTTTTTATCCAAGCCATATATTTTCCATTACAGGCTTGCTAGGCCTGTCGTAGCTTCATATGTATTATAATCTAACTTAAGACTAGGACAGGCACAACTTCCAGACCTCAGCCGTTAATTCGTCACTGTGAAAGGGTAAATCCACATTTCACCAATGATACATTTTTCAACCATGCCAGGATTCGAACCCAGGGACCTTAGCTCAGTAGACAAACACGCTACCATCTGAGCTGAGGTGTCAGATATATATATTTTATTATTACTGGGGTTTATGGCCGCCTCGGTGGCGTAGTTAGCTCACGTTCGAGTTTCGTGTTGAGCAAGACTGCCGAGGATGGGAAGATTGAGGTTTGAATCTCGGTCGGGTGAACTAAGGGCGGTTTTTCCTAAATGGTTTTCCACTCTCCCTTCACACAAATGTGGGTTCACTTCCTCTATATTCAACCTTCCCAATTCCTATACCATTGAAGTAATTATTGCTTAAGCGTGTAACCTGAAAGGGTAGTAAGACGCGGTGCTACGTATTATTGTTATTATACTAAGGTTTATAGTATATGTGCCACCATACATTGGGGAGTTAGTTATTCATGTTCACAGCATTTTCTCTATCAAATATAGTTTTGTATAAGAGTGAATGGAAACATAAATTTATAAAAAGGTATCAGTAGTGCTACATGTCCAAATGAATTCAAAATAACTTTCAAAAAGTAAAAAAACGAAAGTTTAAATAGATTCGGCAGAAATCACTTGATGAGAGAATATATAACTACGTTGTACAACTCTATCCTTGCTTGAGGGTTGAACCCCATGCTCCTCAGGACAGAGTCAGTCGCTCGTAACCAAAACCTTGTTGGTTGCGGTTAGATCGGTACATTAAGTTTTAAGACTACTTCTCCGCATGCGACTCAAATTAAGGATGTGTCAGGACCTCTAGTGTATCCATGAGGCTCTGGACCTTGGCCTCGTTGACCTCAGGCGGGAACGGTCGTATCAGCGCCTCCATGGGGATGTCGTACACTTCCTTGATCAACCCGGTGTGGATACTGGAGGGCCCGTTGTCTGGACTACCGGGCAGGGAGGCCATTACTGGAACAGGGAGACGGTAAATTAATGGTTTTTACCGATCGTGCATAGTTCCGACACAACCAGGTGGATTGGAAAGGTTGTCTGGCTATAGGATACTAGGCTATATATTATTTATTATTACACCGTGTCTCACTACCTGATCAGGTTATATGCCCATGTACTAATTTCACTGATATGTTAGGGATTAGGAGTGTTGAATTTAGAGAAAGTGTACCCACATTTTCATGGAGGAAGAGTGGGAAAACCACCCCTAGTACACCCGGCTAGAATTCACACCCCGAGCCCCTTGTCATCGGAATTGTGAGAGTGACACCATGAGGCCAATGAAGCAGATTATAGGCTGGGCACTACAAATGTTGGAGGCTTGGCTTGGGAGTATGGTGCTAGTTTCTCGAGAGGGCGGCGCCCGCTGGGGCATTCACCCGAGATTCTGAGATTGTATAAATATTATAAGTAGTAGACTAATCTTGCCCAACAGTGTTCTTAACCAGCGCTCAAACAATGCCAACAGTTATAGAATATAACTAACAAACTAATTACTAGTGCCGAACACCTGCTGACTTTTAGGGTTGATAGTTTGGAGTTTGCGAGAGCAATTCCAACAGCATTGGCCATTCAAACCGTCAAGTGTCCATCCATGAATTAAGTTAAATTTGAAACATTTTTCTTATGTTGTAGCTATCTTATTTTCAGGACACAAGGATTGTCTTTTAAAAAAAAGCGTCTTTTGAAGCTTCAATTTATTATATTTACCCCAAGAGGCTCCCTGGATAAAAATCCTGCAGGCGCCCTTGTTGAGAGAACCGATTTAAAACTCAGTTGGAGTCTAAGGAGGTTCAAGAGTCGCATTAAAAAGGCCCAGGTGTCAAGTGTCAACATTACAATGTTGTATTTTACCCTCCCTATGTCCAATATTCCAAATGGTTGCTATTAAAGTTTAAAACATTAATCAAAAGGTACATGGTCAAATATATACCTACATTAATAACACCTCAAAAACTCCTATATGTAAAAAAACAACATAAAAACTGCCTTTAAATATTTTTCACCCCCTTCCCAAAGCACGTTTCTAGATTAGATGGGACTACGCCACTGTAGCACACATTACTTTTAAGTATAGGCCTTGTCCGAAAATAGTGAGACGGATTGATAAAAATATGATAGTTATATTACATAAAAATAAAATAATTAAGCTACAATAATATTATTATTATTATACTATTATTGTAAGATAATATTTTCACAGCGCCTAACTAACCGTTCGGGTTACACGCACGTGATTACCTGATTTATAAGTTGAAAAATACACTCTTTGTTGATTAAATAATAATCGGCAAGCATTCATATCCAATGTCGACCAAACTTTTATTAATAAAACACTTATTTTATTTAAAGTGGTAGTTTTCAACACGTTTTTAAATGTAAACCATATTTTAACACTAACCACACGAAAAGATTAAAAGATTGCAAGTGATGTCACAAGTTTTTAAGTGTTCCAACTTATATCTAAACATTTTTAAATCATCTTGCTCGATCTTCCCAATTTTAAAATAAATAAATTCGATGAGGTTACAGAAACGCTTTGTCATGTGTAATGTGCATAGAAATGCAGTCATGTGATTTTGTTCAATGACAAATCAGTGGCCTTGGGACATGTTGTAAGTCCGGTATATTTCATCAGCTGTTGCGGCGTTGCCAGATGTAGTTAGTTCTTATAGGGGAAATGTGGGAGGGTAAACACAACATGATGGATCATGCATTTTCAATAGACGTCTATTAAAGGGAATTTATAAAAGTTAAACTCTGTGTCTGTATGAGTATATATGTCCAGTTTGAATGATGAATTACTTTGGAATGGAAATTTGTAAACTAAAATAAAAGCGAACTCAAGAGAGTCGCTTGGCAACATTATTGGTAAACAATTCGCACATTTACATATTATTTTCACAATCGTGTCACATCTAATGAGGTTATTTTGAACAGGATTTGGCCTTGAAGGTGAATGATAAGGAATATTGTGTAAATAATCCCTACCATCTAACAAGCTTGTTCCAGTAAAACATCGGCGTTAGGTTGAAAACTAATTTTTAAGGTGTTGTTAGTCGAAAGTTCACACAGTTTTTGATTGATATAATTTCTACAAATTATCGTCATGATTGTAATTAATATCTATTTTATATCTACAGGAGTGAATCAAAAGTTCTCCATGCATCGTACAATTGTACGCCATCAAATAAACATAATTATGTCAAACAACTCACGATTTTATTTATTCTTCGTTTCAACAATGTAAAACCGTAATATTTAGAGCTTGATAAGAGCTACAGTAGCCCCATGACTTCTTTGGTGATGACTGACAGCTCATAGCTCACTTCTGACAATCAACATTTAGGTATATACCTAAATCTTTACCGTCAGAAGTGACAGCTGCTAAACACATGTTTTTGCAGATCATATGGTTCGGCGTAGGGATACATAATTTGGTCTGGTAACTTTTCGAAGCTTTCAGCCGGCAACTGTGAGCTATCAGTCAGCTCCAAAGAAGCTATGGGGCTACTTTATGTGTCCTAAAATGTGAAATTGGGAAACCTGCTTATAGTCCGCGATTATATGACGCGGATGAAGATTATTTCCGCTAAATGGTAGAAGAAATGGTTCGTACCGCGTACATGTATTTATTACATTGATGATTTTGACATAAGTCTATAATAATAATTGTCGAATAAATGTAAGGTTGAATTTAAAGAAAATGTAACCACATTTGCGTGGAGGGAGGCAGTAAATCCGTTTAGGGGAAAAAATCTCAGTACACACCCGGCCGGGATTCGAACCCAAATCTCACCGTCGTCGTCAGTCTAGTTTAGCGTGATAATGACGCCTTAAACCATGTTACCACCGAAGCAGGTAATTTTCTATCGCTGAGCTATTAGAATCCTTGGTAACTAATTGATTCAGCATTGGTGCACTTAGCTGATGGTCCAGTGTTCGATTCCCATGTAAAGATGTAATTTTTTTTTTAATTTCACGAACAATGCATCCTCAATAAAAAAATGTTTAAAGTTCCTTTTATTTATTCGCATGCTAAATCTTTTTTTTCTTTTTAGTTATCTCGCGTCCTTCTTACAGCCCATCTTAAATTAGATTATCTATTTTTGATTTGATAAAATGTCAGTTGATCCGGAGCCTTATTTTCTACGCTTTGATTTTCATAAGAAATCCGTTATTTAAAAACTGGGAACTCGTGTAGCCACAATGGCGCATGTAAGAATATCACAAATTGTACTAAAATGCCCAGTGTGTTTAATTAATAGTGACCCACTTCGGTGGTCGCATGGTCTCATGTTGGAATCGACTGCCGAGGAGGGTGAGATCGGGTTTCGAAACTCGGTCGGATGTACTGGTTTACCACTCTCCCTCCAAGAAAATACGGCTTCCTAATCCCTAAAACCATTAGCGCAATTAGTATACGTGCATAAAATCCGAACGGGAAGTAAAACGCAGTGTTTGTTTTAAATAGCATAAAATAATTACACAGTAGTCTACAAGAAAGTACTATTTGAAGTTTTTGATGACTTTTTTAATTAATAAATCAGATAAATAATAGTAGTGCACGTCTGGATTACATCACTCGTAACCCAGTTCGTGGAAATATTATCCAGTACTAATATATCGTTGTCCAGGGGACGTCCGAATGTACTAATAGTACATCCTTTCCTGGAGGATCTTTCCATGTCCCGGTGAGTTGAGGTGATGATGATAGTGAGTATGAGGGGGATAGTGAGTATGAGGATGATAGTGAGTATGAGGGTGATAGTGAGTATGAGGGTGATAGCGAGTATGAGGGTGATAGTGAGTATGA
>CABFVX010006092.1:0-17102 GCA_902151425.1 Timema shepardi
ACTGTGAAATAAAAATAATGAAACAAACGAGTACTGGTTTTGTTGAAGTTCCACAAATTAAACTACAAAGAGGTTTAATGGTTTCACTTTCTCAAAAAGTCCATAACAAGATCTTAATATTGGGTGCAGACACTTAAATAGTGGGGGAACTAACGTTGTTGTGATGGCATAGTTATCAAAGTGAAGCACAGCAGCACGACACAATGCAGTTGTTGTCAGAAAGCCAGTTGTGATGATCATCAAAGAAACTCTGCTACAACCATATTCAAGCCAAAAAAACATGAATGGGGTTATTATTATGAATGACAACATTTGACTCCACAACAAAGGGAGGTGATTACAAAACTGGGATGGAGTGCTATTCCTTATCCCAATTATAGTCTGGATCGCGCAGTATATGACTATCACATCTTTGGTACACTCAAGGATGACCTCTCTGGATGCCATTTTGCAGCTGGTGACGAAATTAAGCTAAGTGTTCATGAACACTTTTTGAGTTGAAGGGAGGAACTTTACGGGAGAAAAATATAGCGTCAAACTACAAGGCGGCAAAAGTATAAAGGAAATGGTGACTTCATGGAAAAATATTAGGATGCTTAATAATGATTGAGGGTACACACCATAATTCTAGAAATTATTCAGTTAATTGTTTAAATTTACAGTTGTATATCTATAAAAATAACAAAAATATGAGTGTTATAAATCTCATATTTAAAATATTACAAAGGAAACATAGTGAGAATATTTTTGGAAAGCTTTCCATAATATTAAAGAAATTGTTATTAGCAACAATAAACACAAATCAGTGTGATTTTCTAAATGAGCAAATTATCTACATTGTTACATCCATCACTATTTCCAGCCTGTGGCTTGGGTCAATTTTTTTTATTCAAGCTATATATTTTACACTACTGGCTTGCTAGGCTTGTCGTGGCTTCATTTGCCTTATAATATAACTCAACACTAGGACAGGCGATACATCTCGTCCCCGGCCGTTTATTCATCACTGTGAAAGGGTGAACCCACATTTCACCGTTGATACATTTTTCGGCCAAATTATATATACTGTCAAGATCATTAATATATTGCAATACCATGATTTATCATATGTTACCAAACTTGTCTGAGAGAAATCAACTTTTATTTTATACAAAAAGGCAATGAAAGCTTCTGCTGCTGAAGCAACCTGACATACTTTTAAAGGGTAATTCCAGGTCAATTCATCTAATATTCAGAGAAAATGTAACCCACAATTTTAGATTTTGATCAAATTTACACACAGAATCTTTAGATGGTTTTGTATTCATGATTTAAATTTTAGGATAATAACCAATAGTGTTCAAGTTATGGAGGCCCAAACATAACCTAAATCACCTTGCAACCTTAAATTGAATAGGAGGTGCAAAAACATAATTAAATGAACAAGAAACAATCAGAGTGAGTCGCCTGAGTAGCAAATGGCTGAGAACCAACACCCGCTACTCAGGGACACACAACCCATTTGGTTGCGGAAAAAATGAAAAGCCAACGGCCGTCCTCCCCATGTAACTATAAAAAAAACCTGATAAGTTCAAGATCAGGGCAGTGACAGGTTTACCACGTTAAAAAAATGTATAAAGTTGATTTTGTAATTTATTAGCAAAACATATGATATAGGTAACATATAATACCATAGAAAGGTGCACATGACAAATTAATACTTTCTCTAACATTAAATAGTACTCAACGTGGATGACTTTAACTCTTAAATATACAGTCACAAAATCATGAAGGATTATTAGGGAATGATTTGAATTATTTTGAGATTCACAAAATTCCAATGTCAAAAGCTTTTAAATAACATTTTCATCTCGCTTTAAAACTCAATAAATATTCCAAGTTCCAATTCTTTATTAGATACAGAAGCCACAATAATTATATATTTTACCAGAACTGTCATTTAAATTTAGTTAATATATTTGGAAGTGTTCCCATACCATGTAGTCAGAAGCTACAAAATCAATAATATTCATCCTAACTACTACAAGGGGGTAAAAATAATTTTAATTCAGCTACAAAAGTGCCAACAGCACAAACTAACAATAATAATAATAAACAAGATGTTCACTCAAATACATCTAAGACTTTCAAAGAAACTTCTATTTTACAATTAGCAAGATCAAACTCAGGAGAAGTAAACCCATAAACTATTTGTCCACAACACCTTCAAATATTTTGCTACTATTTATGTCACAAAAAGAATATAGAAAGCTTTCTTAAATTACAGATACTTGTCTCAATAATACTATTCCTTTTTAAAAAAGTAAACAATACCAAATGGAAGTTTAAACTTGCATTACAGTTAACTCCTACACATTTCAAGAACCGAGTTTTTTTTTCAAATATATGAATTTATCTATCCCACATAGGCAAACCTAGTAACCAGTAAATATTATTATGCACAAAAGTACATCTCCTATTTATTATATTTGACCAAGCCAATTGTTAACATTTAATTTTTTTTCGAGTTACTAAACGGAATATTTGATATTTGCAGGCCTCATAGCATATTTTGAGTGTCAAAAATTAGGAAAAGTAGGACTGCCAATTTGATTTAAAAAAAGTAGGACATGTTAAAAACACTATATTCACCTTATAGTGCCAAAATAAAATAAATAATTAAAAACATTTTAACTAAGAACAATGTTTTTATCTTATTGGGCCTCTAGCAAAAATAAGAAAAAGTAATATATCAAAGAAGAAAAGAGGAATGCTCAACCATTATCAACCTCTTGCTATTCTTCTTATATCTCCCCTTTAATTTATTTTCTCTTTAGTACAGTATTTATTTTACTTTGTCATTTCATTATAAATGCAAATTAGGAAATAATGATAGTGAAACAAAATAATAATAATAATGTTCATTATCATCAAAAGATGACTGTCTTCAGCCTAAAAATAAGATATATTAGATAAAAAAAATAATCTGTGAAACAACATAATAATTAAAAAAATGTTTACCCCCATGTCTTACTACCAGGAGTATGTCCCAAAAAAAAAAAACTATTCACTCTTTCAGTTGTTTTCGGGTTTCTTTGATACATATTGACTTGCACAAAACTAGTCCAACATTGTTGTCTGCCTCCTTGGAATTTTATTTTGTTTGTTTCTTATTTTGTCAAAAGCAGAGTCACTTTCTTCCAATTTTTTGTCCGGAGCTTCTAGGGTAGTTTTAGCTATTTGTAAACCTTTCCGATAATTGCTTTTCATTGCATTATTAATGCCTTCATTCGCTTCTGCCACTAATGACTTAAAAGATTAATCAATCTTCTGATTCTTGCTTTTCTAACAGGTTCTCTTTTTGCATTGCCTCTTAAGCTTCCTGCGATTTCTTTTCCAAAACTTTCCTATATGCTTGATACTCTTAACTTTGTTTTTTTATTTTCTCTTTGTCTGCTTCCTCTTGTTTCTTCAGTTCAGTCTCAATTCTCTTCTCTTCTTCGAGTCCAGCCAAGTACAACTTATAGGCTCCACATCCTTTCTTGATGAAATTCTTCGTGTATGATACTGTGTTGCACTGATAGTTGTAATGGTTAAGACCATCTTTGGTAAAATGCATGCTTCTGATGGATGCCTCAGAGGGACAGGTCTTGTTGCTAGTAAGATAGTTTGATGTTTGTGAAATCCTCACTTAACATCAGTATTTCCATGGGGTAACACAAGAATAGCTTAACAAGCCTTTTACTTTAGCCTATTCTATAATCCATTCACCGTAGGAATTGACTTCTGAAAGGCCTTGTTCCCTACCATAAATCTACTATATAGTAGGATATTGGTAGGAAAAAAGACCTTTCAGAGAGTAATTCCTACCGTGAATGGAATATAGTTGGAAATAGTTCATTATAACACTACCTCCAAAAACAATTTTATACTATTGAATTTCAAAGACAATGTACAAGCTTTCGGGCATACAATACAAATTTATTCAAACAGCGTGACAAATTACGATACAATATTTTGTTTTGTTAACTTACCAGGTCAAAATTCTCTAAAGTAGGACAAAAATGAGCCCTGTATTTGTAGAATACCAGTCAGAATAACAATTTAAGCATAATCAACAATAGAATCCAAGTCCAGAAAGGAATATGGAAAGGCATATTTTAAAGTGGAGGGTATATTTTAAAGTGGAGGCGGAGGACAGGAAGCATAGGCGGTCTAAGTTAAATGACAAAAGGAATGGAACTGTTAAAAGACAGAACACTTAATAAGATATTAGAATAGTTGAAAAGCTGTTAGACATTGTCTATAATAGTTAAGTGTGCATCCTGTTTATTATAAAATCAATCATATGTTCTAATTTTTTGTGTAGACTGTTCCCATAGAGGTAATTTCTAAGAACTTCCCCCTGAATTCATGGCAGTTTGATAAATAATGTTGTATAAAATAAGAAATTATGCATCAGACATCATAAGTATGTGTACAATCAAAATAATATTTAAGAGCATAGGGCAAATTGTGCTCGTGTCCATTAATTAAATCAGTTAGACCTAAAGATTATTTATTGAAGAAGTTTTATCTAATTTTCCACTCAGCACCTAGACCTCGTAATTTGGACAAAAAATAAGTCACAAAACCTAACTTTATTTTTAGATATATTTATTACATCGTCACTTAGGACTCTCTTACAAAATTAGCACAAATCTAAGCTACGTCTGGAGAAATATGAAGGACTCAAACTATGTATGCACATGGACATATCGGCTATACAAATATAAAAATTCATCAACTAAATAAAATAAATTTGTACTTTTATGGAAAATATTTTAAGGTTATCAGTAATTTCATGGACTGTATACTTGCAATTCTTAATAAAATAAATTTCATAGAAAATAATGTTCTTTGATATTTGTGGGCAAGCTACATTTAATAATTATTTGTATATTTTATGTCTGTGTGTTAATGTAAAAATAGAATGGGGAAACGGTGAAAATCAAATGTGGAAAATCAGCCTCAGTGCCTTCAGTGTAGTTCACCTGTTCCATGTAAAACAAAAGTTAAATAAACCTTGAGAGTATTACACAAAACTTTGTTTTTTGACTAAATTAGAAACATCTTTATTTCCCTTATACAGAGTATCGATAAATTCGCGGATACGGACTGTAGCATACAATTTTCTGGCCTAACCTAAATAGAAAATACTCTGTGGTAAAAATGCATTAAGCCCTTAGTTTTAAAGAAAAATGACATGAAAATAGAGAAAAAATACTTTATTCCACTTTAAGCACAGCAAGTTTCATCAGCTGTAATAATGTAGAACCTTCAAAACAGGTGTTCAAAGTTTGCTACACACATATCAATGCAGTTTTCAGCATGTTTAATGCATGTGGAATGCATGTGGCATTGCATGGAGACGTCAACGTGCTGAGAGCAGCATGTAACATGCGATGATCTCCTCGGCCGACTGAGGCAGGTTGTCTGTTAGGTAAACCAGTGATTTTAAGTGATCCCACAGAAAAAAATCTAGTGGTGTGAGGTCTGGTGACCTCGGTGACCATTCCACAGGCCCCCTACGCCCAATCCACTCGTGGGGGAAAGTATCGTTTAGCAGTCAGCGCACTATTGCTGCATGGTGAGCTGGGGCACCGTCACAATGAAACCACATATCCTGGCGCACAGGCAATGGGACGTCCTCAAGCAGGCGAGGTAAGATGGTGACAGTGAAGAAAAGGTGATACTGCGAATTAAGCCACTCCGGTAGCAAATAGAGGCCCAAAAGCATAGCCCCAACAATACCAGCTCATAGAGTGATGCTGAATCGTTGTTGGTAGGCACGAACTCGAGTGGTGTTTGGGCTGTTATTGTGAGAGTTAGTCATAGAATTACATGTGAAACACACTTCATCAGTCCACAGAATACGACTGACGAAATTCAGATCCACCTCATGTTGTTGCAGAAAAGTACACGGCGAGGAAGATGGCAGCAGATTCTGCGTTGGGGTGTAATGGTAGGGATGGTAGCCCTCATCAAGCAGAGCCTGGGATATCACCTATTTTGATACGTTCATAGGCCACACAATGTCACGTGTGCTGTGTGCCTGTTGGGCAACAGTTAGTATAGAATCCTCAAGATCCGTGTTCTGCACATTGCGTGGCTGTCCTGCATCCAAGTACTGTGCTGGTCCTATTTGACTAGTCTCCTGGCAATGCAACTCCAACTGGCAAAACACATTTACACTTGGGTGCCGTTTGTTGGGATAGCGATCGACGTACAATTGTGCCGCAGGTCCAGCTTGGCTTTTCCATGTCCCAGTACTCTACGTGTGTGTACTCCATGGTCTATTTGACACTCCTGGGCCCGACTCTTTACCTAGCCCCATGACTTAACACCGACTCATAAGGCACATAGCTTCTTTCTTCTACTGTTTTCAGAGCTTCCATGTAGTTTTTCTCAGGAACTGAGAGCCTAACGTATTATTACCAAAGCCTATGTTCTACTTAGTTTGGGGTACAGAATTGTGTGGTACAGTCCATATCCGCGAATTTCCGAACACCCTGTACATTATTTCTAACCCTAGCTATACACATTTAATTACACTAACATGGTTGAAATGATGAAGATATAATTTAAAAGAAATGTACTTTCATTTGTGTGGAGTGAGTGGAAAACCACCGTCGGTAAACTGTGTCGAGATTTGAACCCAGACACTAGGTTTGATATGGGTGGAAATTACCGGGAATGTGATTGTTCATTCTGTGTTTTCCAAATAGTTCCAAACTATTCATATAAGACTGGAGTTTACAAATCTCAATTACCCAATCCAATGGGGACAATTCATGAGAGTTATTGGTATTTTTTTAAATATTAAATAAATTCCAAGTAGCATCCCCATGCAAGCCCTATGACATAATTTTGAGTTTTATATAAAAAAAATATTTTCATACTTACAGTTTCCATAGAGAAATATCAAGCTAACAGTCATTAGAACAGGGTGCCAGTTAAATTCTAGGTCTGGCTCCAAGGAACTCCAACTATAGCCCCCTCTATAGTGACCAACCCACACAGTCATCATTACTACCGCCAATGCACCAAGAAACTCGGTTGTTCCAAATGCTATTGAGAATCCTTTAAGGTTTGTTTCTGGTGGGCTCTCCATACTGTTGACAATATTAAAAGAAATGTAAATTTAACTGTTCAATAAACATAAAAATATAAAATTTTCATTAAAAGTTTGTTTATTTAAGTTATGTAGGCCTATTTTTTTTAACACACATTGACTAGTTTTATGCTTTTCATTAGATCTACTGTTTATAAATGTACACACATAATATTAAAATAACATAAATTAATATATATTATTCTAATGGTAAAAAAACTATTGGAGAAAACTATATATTCTGTACATTATCTTTAACTCAAAAGTCTAACTATTATATTTCTAGCCCTATTTTTTATTTATTTTCTAATATTCCTTTATATATTGTTGTTCTATTACATTTATTTCTAGTTTTACATAGGAATGGAGCTTTTTAATACCAATAACTATATACCAACCTATTTAACTTAAATCTAACTAAGTTTTAGTACTAATGGAGCCTATATAACCTGACCAGGTGCCAAAGACGCAGTACTAATAAAAATATGTACCGGTAAGTCAATCCAAAACTTTTTAAATATTCAAGTTTCTAAGTTTCTCTTATGATTTTGGTGAGTTTTGTTTCAGGCTAATTGTATGATTATTATTCAAAATTTTCTAACTTTGATTAATCTGTAGGCCTAATATTATTTGATTTTCCCTAATATTATGCATTTGAAATAAGATAGACTTCTTGCATTGCAACAAATCAAAGAGAATAATTTTTATATGCACGGCATCAGATATAAGATACTAATACAACAAAATTTAAAAAAAATTAAAACTGGTTTAACTTAATATGGTAGGCCCTCTTTACTCTCGCTTAATTAATGTTAACATGATTTATGTATTTCATCTGCAACATAGTCTTGAGTAAATTTGAAAATAATGAATGTTGCGATGATAGTTGGCCTACACTTTGTCCACCATGTTTTAGGACTTTTTCCTTTGTTATGGCACGATGTTTAGATATTATACTCACTTTATTACACACACAAGCGTATGTTGAACCTGATGACACCAAGATTTATAGCTTGCACATCGTCTAAATCACTTTGTAAATATTAATATTGACAATATGTGCAACTTTCCCGTGCTGCTTTGTGTTACACCCATGATCCTACACACTAAAACAGATATGACTTCATCCCAAGATGCACACAATAGAATGTGTACCACCCATGTTTATTATTACATTCAATAGTTTTTATCAATAATTTTAAATTTAATTTTTTCAAATGAAAAGTTGGGTTAAAATGGGTTGGGAACGTGTCATAATAATGATTATAGGCCCCTTAACTAGATATCTTATTTCTATAATGTTTTCAATATTATGTTCCAGGAGATATAACCTGTAGCTGGTGAGTGGAACCTTTTCATATGATTTTGACGTGAATACGTCTTTAAATTTGCTACCATACGGGGGCAATCCAAAAAACCTAATGATAAAATCGGGGGATACAGTTTGGCGTTGTAGTTTCGAATCTATCCTCTACATCCAAAATTAAATTATACCACTGGATAGCTAAAGGATCAAAGAATGCATTACGATACGCGAGAACAGTGACGCATCACACGCGGTGGAGGGGGAAGCGCCACCATTTTGAGGTTATTTTGCTGTGTATCGAGATTTGCAATTAGTATAACTTTTGACTCTGAGAAGCTACGATGTTCGTTTGAGTTTTAATCGTCAGCTGTCTTCAAAATCTATCGATTGTATATAAAACATTAGTTTAAAGTAGTGACAGTGAATATAATAAGATGTTGGAATAAATAAATATTATCAAAAATATAAAGTTATATTGTAACAAAATAATTATTTGTTTCTTTGATTTTATCCTAAATACATAAATAAGAATATTTTATTTAAAAGAAAATATAACCCGTTACATAATCGTATTCACGTACAACACACGGCCGTGCCCATGATACAGCTACACTCAATTTTTTTTTTATGTTTGTTCTAATGAATTCTAGGCTTACATCTTTAAATGTTTGCAAAAATGTACAGCTGATATAAATATTTTAATTATTTTAAGAAAGAAATGGCAGAGAATGGGACGGATATAGGCCTAGCGTACAATCCCCCCATTATAATTTAGTAAAGATTAATAAATTGGCCTAGAAACATAAATTAAGCAAAAACTCTAATAGAATATAATGTCTTTAATAGTGTAAATTAGTGCAAAATATTTATAAAGCAAAAGTAGAGATCTTATATTGTAAATTGTAGTGTGGGTGGTCGTGCACAAAACCTTTATTATATTATACAAAAAACATAATAGCTATATTTAAATTTTCTGAAAATTTGACAGACCATGTATTTATTAATAATTACCTGCAATAAAATGTATGGTACCACGAACAAATAACTTTGGAAATAAAAAGTATATTTAATAGATGAGATCATATAATCACGAGAAATTACGTTTTTATTAAGTGATATAGGAAACAAGTTTGAGATCAACTAAATTGTCTTTCTCAAATGACAACCATATCTCGTCATTAAATTTTAAGCACTAAAAAGTAACGTCTTGACAAACAGACGAAGACGAATGTAATATGGTAAGAAAGAGCATCTATTTGTTGATTGCTATAAAACCAATTTAAGCGCCAGTGGGGCTATGTTTCAAATTAATAGCTTTATTATATAATTATTTATTACAAGATCAAAACAAACACACCTTCGTGAAAAATGTTCTTTATACTATATTGTAAATTATATTATTGATAAAGAGGAAGCAGCAATTAAAGATTATTCTTAAATAATTCCAATTTTCACCAAAATAAAATATAAACTTGATTTGAAACAGAAAAACCATATTTAACTTTATATTTTGTTTCTCGGAATTTATAAACGTTTAAGCAAGTTCGAGTGATCTCTATATAGTTGGAGGAACATGTCTTGTAAATGCACCAAAACATGACGATCATGAGCGCAAAATTATATTATTTAATATATTATATTATTGTTTAAAAATACTCAAGTATTGTACCACATTTTATAGTACCGTAATAAAATAATATTTCAAAGTATGTGTAATGTATTTCTATGAAGGAGGGCGCTTGTTGTACATCACCAACCAATGCAATCCTTACTGAAGCGGGAGAACCCTTTATTTCTTAGGCGCCGTCTGTTGGCGGACAAGTTTCTTATTAAGGATGGTTCAACTTCTAGTTATTTGTGACGCAGACTTCAGATCCCTACAAATTATGTTGAAACAAAACAATATTGGTTAAACAGAACATGCCCTTCTCTGGTGGATAGTTTTTTAGGTTTGAACGAACTCCGTCATTATATTTTATCTCTTCAGTATCCGGTACAGTGTTTCACTGGGGGGCATGATGCCCTCTGGGATATACCAGTGATGTTATCTATTCCTGATTTAGGAATAAAAAGAGTTACCCATCCGATCGAACAGAAGTTAAATGCAGTAAGGTACTCGTATATGAAATAAAGACGGAGTAGATACAGACTTATATTTACAGGTGGCGCTAGGAGGGGAGCCAGCCCTTGTGGGTGTGGCCTTCTATGACAGTAGTATTAATTATGGTCAGTCATATAGACTAAAATTCGATGCGTTAATATTTACAGCGGAATTATTTGCTATCCTACAGGCATTGAAATAGATCTTATAGCTATGACCGCAGCTTGTAGTGGTATTAGCCAACTCCCATAGCACTTTGGAGTCTATAAGTGGCCTCCATCACACCCATTGATAATTCAAATACTCGAAGAGTGCGCCTCTCTACGAGATAGGGGCTACAAATTGGAGTACCAATGGATTCCTAGTCACGTGGGTATAATGGATAATGAGAGAGTAGATAGTTTGGCATCTAGTGTAAATTTATTTTCTATTGTACAGGAAATCCCGCTACCGTATAGCGACTTTATACCGAAGGTAAAACACAGAAGTCGGGTTAAATGGAACGAATGGTTGGAGACCACATGCCAGCAGAAAGCAAAATTGTATCATAGGGGTTGTGGTAAAAAATTAGTTACACCATGGTTTTCAGGAGTTAAGGACACTTGAAAGTTTATTTGTACAATAATCCGGCCTCGGCTCAGGCACGCCTACACAAAAGACCGACTCTATTTAATGTGTAAGGTACCGTCCTCTAATTGTGTGGTTTGCCACGTTCTGGAAACATCAGAACACATATTTATGACCTGCCCTGTACATCAGCTGGCTCGGGGAAATTACATTATTAATTATATTACAGACTTTTCTTTAGTTAATGTATTACGATCAGACAACGTTACTTTGTATAGGAGGCTGTACAATTTCCTTCTAAATATAAATATGTCAGTGTAGAGATGAACAAAATATGTCTTCCCGGTTATTTTGTAGACGAAATTCGTGGTAAGATAGAGCTAGGTTATTTGGGTCAGAACTGGAGTAAACTAATAAGAAAATCAAAAAAGTGTAATCGGGAGTAAATGAAATACAAGTGTTCCTGGCTTATTGAAGACAATATCTTCAGTGCCATTGAGGAAAGAAGAAGAAGAAAATTTCTATGAAAGTTGGCTATCATGTGTGGTGACGTAATAAATTGTCTGCTTCCCATCATGCCCCATCCTAAATGACTATATAGAATCTTCTCACTCAAGCAGTAACATTAAACCAAGTATGTGTTCTTATTCCAGCCGTCCTCACCATGTTACGGATGTATTATATTGGCGACGAGAAAAAACAAAATATGCTGTAACATGTTCCTGGCTATTTGAAAGTCCAGAATTAAAAGTTTTTTTGAATTAATTTAATTATACAAGGGGGAAAAAAAAGTTCTTCAATTAGAAACGTATTTATAACAGGCTTGAGGAAACTCCGAGAACATTTGGGGATTTTAATAACTTGGGGCGTGGTCTATGAAAAATCATTCATATTTACACATAATGGCAATCATAGGAAACATGAGTAATTTTGACAGTAATGAAGAAACCTGGTCGTCAGATGTGGAGTGATTTGAACTATTTGTTGAATGTAATAGTATAAATAGTGGCGGCTCGTAACTAAAATTAGTGGGGGTGCTGCTCCAGAAATTTTTAGCCTTTGTTTTAAAATTGTGTAAAAGGAAAAAAATGTATAAAAAGAAAATTTATTCAGGAACTTGATAAAATCTTAACAACAACAAAAAAACAAACTTTTTTTACTTACTTTAAATTAAATTGTTTTAGTTCAATCTTGATCTATTCATTTAAAAATGAAATCCATTATTCTGGTTTTAATTTGCGCACACAGTTCAATAATTTTCTCCTTGATCTCTGGATGACAATTGAGGAAATTTTTCTCCATTGAAATTACTGCAAGCACATTTAGTCTTTCCAAATTCATAGTGCTTCTTAAAAGAGTTTTTATTCTTTTCAATGTCAAAAAGCGGCGCTCTGCCACTGATTTAGTCATGGGAATTGTCAAGAGGATTTTTATCCGTTTCGTAATTTCACTAAAAACATCATCTAGATTATTTTCCAAGATAAATTTCAGCAGCTCAATTCATTTGCAATCTTCCCGAATATCAGTCCTACAATAGTTTCAAGTTTTTCTTTGTCAATCATAGGATAAGCTTCAGTGGTCAGTACTATCTCTTTTGTGGAATGTTAATTCTTAAATCTAGTGAAGCAATTCTTGTTGAACAATTTAGCAGCTACTAAGTTTTTATTGGAAGAATATCTGTCCATTATATCAACACATATATAGTCACACACTTCCTTAGCTTCTGCCATGAGTGTCTTTGAAGAATTCTCACAGTACTTTAGGTTTCTCAATTCTAAAATAGCAGTTTTGAAATTTGTTATATATTATTAACTTTAAATACACTAATTTCTCTAGATTGCATTTGGTTGTAAATTATTTCAACATGAGTCCAAATCTGATGAAAAAGTTCTAAACAAAACTTTAAATTATCATCATTCAGGTATTTTAAAATTCCTGTTACTTCTGCAATAGTTTGATTTGCATTTGATATTGATGCAACTTCAGTAAGGCAATTTTATAAGGGTTGCCAATTTTCATGAACTCTGTTTATGGTCCGTATGTTGAAATTCCACCTTGTAGAGGATGGACGTGGAATGCTGACGTCCATATGTTTCTTGAGAATGGACACACATTGTGGTGATCTTCAGAAGAATGTTGGAATAGCCAGAAATTTAGAGAAAAAAATGCTTGCGTTTCGTGTAATACTTCCTGCATTTCTCATTATTAAATTAAGTTGATGTGCATAACAGTGAATGAAATGTGCATTACTATAGACTGGTTTTATTTTTGCTTGAACTCCTGCTTTTTTGCCTTTCATGAAATTTGCACCATCAAATGTCTGAGCTATCAGTTTTTGTCCATTTCCTTGAAAGATTATGTCCAATTGTTCTAAAATACGTTTTGATATGCCATATGCATTTTGATTTTCTGGAATAAAGAATCCACAAAAACGCTCAAATATTTCTCCATTCAATACGTATCGTAGAACAAGGATCATTTGAGTGTGTTCCGAAACATCTGTTGTGTCATAAGCCATGACAGCTACAAAGGGAGCTTTTCTAATTCCAGTCCTTATTTACTCATGGTATATTTGTAGTCAAGTATCTCATTCTGAATAGTCTTAGAAACATCTTTGAAGACCGCACTGGTTTCTAAGTGATTCTTCAAATCTGAATCTAATTTGGATGCAAAATTTACTAATAAATTCGTAACCTTTATCACATCCAAGAATATGGTACAGGGTTTTTAAGAACAACATACGCTGAGTAAAAAAAACACTTCCTTCCACCATCACGCCAGATTCGGCACTGCAGAAACAACAGTGCTCTTTCTACCTGGCAGTACCGACTTCCTCCCCACCCAATCCTATATGCGCATGCGCACAAAATTCAAACACCACGCCCCTGGCACTGTGAAGCGCACAGTTCCATACTAAGATTTTTGTATCCCTGTCATAAACTGGGGGATGGTTACTGAAGTACTGACATTAAACTTAAGGAATATATATTGTACTACAAAATAAAGAAATAATTAAAGAAAGAAGGACTCATTATATTAAATGTTATCGATAATATCAAGTGGAAATAGGTGGTGTTGCAGTTCCGCAGTGCCTATACACGAGCCGCCACTGAGTATAAGTAATGAGAAGAAAGTAAGTACTTTAATGACAGTAGTAGGCGTGAAATCTTTTACGAGATTTATGTACACCTGACAAGCCATCAACAAAAAACTATGTGGATCTAATTAAAACTATCCAAGAACACATATCCTAAGCTGTCGTTTATTGCCGAAAGATATAAATTTAGTTTAAGATCACAGCATGAACATGAAAGTGTATCAGATTATATCGCAAGCTTAAAACAAGTTTCAAAGCATTGCGAATTTAAAGAATCATTATTTGATTATTTACGGGATCATATTGTAAGCGGATTGAGAAGCAGTTCTATCAAACAACGACTTCTAGCGGAGAGACAACTAGACTACGAAAAGGCAGTGCTGATTTCAACACCTTTGGAGGTAGCCGATAAGGACGCAGAGTCACTGGTCTTTGGATATAACACCCGTGGAACAGCTGATCGTCAATCCCAAATGCTTCAAATGTCGAAAAAATAAGAAATAAAAGGCGGTACGAGAGAGGTGAGGTGTTATTGCTGTGGAAGAAACGGTCATTTAAAAAATGAATGCCATTATAAATAATATTAATGCCGTGTATGTAAGACGAAAGGTCATTTGCAAAAGGTGGGTCGGCATAAACAGTTGGGTGAGTCAAACAATTCTAATAGGGCTACGTACGATTGCTATCAAACCTAACAAAGACAGACGAAAGTATGGCAGTAATAAACATTTTGTGGGGTTGGGTGTGTTAAATGACAATAGTGATGAAAACATTGATGACATTTCAAATTTATTTGGGCTATATAAAAATCAGCTTGGCAAGAAGCGTGAAAGAGTAGAACCATTTATAATAAATGTTCGGGTGGAAGTGAAAGAAATTCCGTTTGAAGTAGACACAGGTGCAGGGGTATCTGTAATCTCTGAAATGTATTATCTGGATAAATTGAGTCACTTAAAATTGCATCCAACTGATTTAATATTAAATATATATACACATGAACCAATTATTCCTGTGAGTATTATAAATGTAAATGTTCAATATCAGGATATGTCACATAAAATGGAATTATTTGTAATTAAACATGGAGCTAATCCATTAGCAGAGCGGGACTGGATTAAGGAATTAAAAGTTCAATTATTGATTACAGAAAACTTGCATAGTGCTAATAGTGTAACAGCAGATAGGGTACAAACAGAAATGGTAACTAACCTGTTAAGGAAATACCCAGAAGTTTTTAATAAAAGTTAGGTGATTATAAGGGTGAACCAATTAGGTTAAATTTGAAAAAAGATGCTAAGCCAAAGTATTGCAAATCAAGATCAATTCCATTTGGACTTAAAGGAAAGGTAGAGCAGGAGTTATAACGCTTAGTGCAAGAGGAGGTATTATAAAGCCCGTTTTCTAATAGTGAATGAAGTACACCAATAGAATAAGAGGAATGGAAATATTAGAATATGTGGAGAGTTTAAAGTGACCCAGAACTCTAGTCTAGAACTAGAGAGACATCCTATTCCCAAAATATAAGAGTTATTTGTCATTTTACAAAAGGGGGAAACCTTTAGGAAACTGGATCTAAGTCATCCTTATCTACAGGTTAGGTTAGACGGAGAATCCAAGAAACTTTGTGTTATAAGCACTCACAAGGTTTTATTTAAGTACAACATAATTCCTTATGGAATTTCTCCAGCACCAAATTTGTTCCAAAATTTAATGGATAAAAACATTACAGGGGTTGATAGGAGTAATTGTATTTTATGATGACATTTTGGTTACTGGCAGGAACACGCAGGAACATTATAACAGACTCAAAGAGGTATATAAACGTTTTAACCTTTAAATGGTGAGGTGGGGTCTAGGAGACCCCAGCAGCCCTTTAAATTTCTGTGAATCCCCTTCCCCTCATGCTAACATCTTGTCCCCACCTGACATTTCCTGTCTCAACATGCTCTCACTGTAACTCACTTTTCCAGTCAGTTTCCTTCGTGTGTTTGGTCAGGAAAGACGTCTTGGGGTCCCACAGACCCCACCTCACTGCTAGTGTTCGGATTTTTTCAAATATAGTTTTTTCTAATATTCTGGTATAAATGTCGCGCGAACGGGTAATCTTTCGAAGTGATGATCCACAGTTTGCTAGATTAATTTTGGAGGAGCTCAACAGACCACTGGGTGATGAGTTGCCTATTTCTGATTTGGAAGACAGTGACAATGATGGTGGAGATGCAGATTTTGTTCTGAGTGATCATCAATCTGATTCGGAACAGAGTGAGGTGAGTGATAGTGAATCTACCGATGAGGATGGTGAGAGTGTGCCTCGTGATGTTTACAGAGGGAAAGGTAAAAACAGAATTCCGTATGTTTGGGGAAAACAAAAACCAAGACACAGAGGTAGGGCACCTGCCCATAATATAGTGAGTCATTTACCAGGATTGCGGAACGAAGCCAGAGCACTATCTCCAGGAGATATAAATCCTCTAGTGATGTGGGAACTTCTAATGCCCAATACTATGTTAGAAAAAATTGTGAATTTCACAAATACTCAATTAGAAGCATATAGAAGTAATTTCCAAGACCCGAACCGTACTGACTTACGCAATGTAGACCTGGTTGAGATGCGGGCTTATCTAGGTCTACTTTTGCTTTCTAGTATATCTAAATCCGGAAGAGAAAGCATGAGTTCCCTTTTTTCGGACGACGGGCACGGAAGGGACATTTTTAGATGCACCATGTCAATGAAAAGATTTTTTATATTGACGGTGTGTATTAGATTCGATGATAAAAATACTCGAGAAGCACGGAAACAAGAGGATCCAACTGCAGCTGTAAATGAAGTGTGGGCTGAATTTCTTCTCAATTCCCAGCGGATGTATTGCATAAGCCAAAATGCCTGCGTCGATGAAAT
>CABFVX010006092.1:21623-43362 GCA_902151425.1 Timema shepardi
AAAAAATAGCGTGGGTCATCAAAAATCGTTCACAAAATCCAACCAAAAACGTAACCAAATCAAAATAACAATGTTAAACAATAGCATGGGTCGTCAAAAATTGTTCACAAAATCAAACCAAAATAGTAACCAAATCGAGAATCGAAATAAAAATGGCAAAAGCAAGCCTGGCGCGTGATGTAGCGGCAGTCGCGCGCGGAGAAACATTGTCTTGCTTGTGGGAGGGGGTGGACAGAGTCAAGTGATATTGGCTGGCATTGATGAGGTGGTGTCTTTTTTTATACCTGACCCACCCCAGTTACTAGTAATACAGCGCTCACAAATATAATTGCAACGCAGCGACCTAAATAAATGCAACAATCAAATTTTAAAGCCGATTTCCTTAAAATTTTCAACCTTTTTTCCCACATTTTTCACGGTTCCCCAAAAAAAGGTCGTTACTTCGAGAGGGACGTTATTCCCGGGGTCGTATAATCGAGAGTTGACTGTAGCTTTAAGTAGATTTATATGTGATTATAGGAATTCAATACATAGTACATCAAATGAAACACCATCAAAATTGATGTTTAATAGACAACTTATAACTAGGCTAGATTTGCTATGTTCTAATGTAAATGAAAATGTAGAGCAAAATCAGAGAAAACAGGTTAAATATGCAAAGGGATTTAAATTCGGGAACTAATTCCAAACCAACGGGTACTAGTCAGAGACTATCGAGCAAAGAATAAATGGATTGAAGGGTTTGTTGTATCACAATTGAGCCCAATAGCCTATTTAGTCAGATTAGGGGCAGTAATATGGAAACGCTATATTGACCAATTAATTAGTTTACAGTCTTCCCCTGAAACTAGAGTGGAGGAGAAAGAACCTAGCATGAGAGAGCCATACTCCTCAGAGTTAGATCCCAAACCTAAAAAGGAAGGTTTGACATTCCCTAAGGAATCCAGGGGTGAGAATCATTCTCTATTCATCCCCGGGGTTGACTCGCATGAAAAGGGCAGTAGTCTAGAATCACACCCACCTCAGAGAGTTGAAATCTCGCCACAAGTAAAGGAGCCTAGGTATCCAACTAGGTGTAGGAAACCTGTAGTTAGATTAAATTTGTAAATATTTAAAAATATCATTACATTATTTCACTGTGACTATTGAAAACTATGGTCAGATATTATATTCTGTATAAAAAAGTGTTAAAATGTAAACTATTTCATCATGATCATAGGAAATCGTGGTCATGTATTGTATTCTTTATTTTATGTATATTTAGTAATTTTGAGAGATATAATATTATGGTCAAGAAATTGTAAGGGAGGAATGTAATGTATTTCCATGTAGGTTGGCTATCATGTGTGGTGACGTAATAAATTGTCTGTTTCCCATCATGCCCCATCCTAAATGACTATCTAGACTCTTATCTATACCCGGTGTTCTCGACCAAACCATTCTCACTCAAGCAGTAACATTAAACCAAGTAAGTCGTGTTATTATTCCAACCGTCCTTACCATGTTACGGTCGAAACAGTATGTATGCCTCCACTCTAATACTAATAATAAAGTAAGGTTTCTATGCATACCTACTCGCCAACATTTATTTCTATTCAAATGCTGCTGTTAGCAGTTACTTATACAAACCATGTACACGTAAGTTAAAAGAAAATGTTTCTGAAATGGGTTTTTATCATAAAAGAAAAAACAATTCAGTGAGCTATAAGCTATGTAACGTAAATCCCTATTATTAGTATGTTAAGGTTCTATTTTACCTTAAAGTGTTTGCCATTTCTTCTGATTACTTCTTAAAGCTTAAAAAAACCTTCCTCAATCACTACTATCTGTAATAAATAATTATTATAGGCCCCTCCATAATGAATACTATCATGTATTTTTATATATTTGTATTATAATGAATTTAGCAATGCTGGCATGTTATAGGTCGTTGGACTGCAGTTGGCCAGTAATTTAACAACGAGAAATGAAAAAAAAAATTATTACTACTAACCATCATCGTCATGGTTAATAATAACAATTATTATTATTATTTCATATATTATAGTGCTGGTCAACAGTCGTGATACCTATGACAGACCAGCATTTAATAGTACATATGTAGATACCTTACAAGCACATATTATAAAGACAAAATAATTTAGTCAATAATAGTTAAATAACCAGAATAAAGTCAATTTAAATATTTGAGATAGAGCCTCTACAGGATAAACTAGTTATAAGGGAGCTTTCTAAATAACTTTTATTTTATGATAAAAGTCGAACTCAACAAATCTGGAACTAGCGCTGTGGATACAACGGCCTACAAGGTTCGCCTTGTTGGAGTGATTGAGAGAAAATAATTTTGGATAACGAGAGGCCCAAGAAGGGACATATTTATTGTATAAGGCATTCACGAGCTAAGTTTACCTGAATGACAGCTCGAAATGTTACTAGAAGTAATCCCTAATATATCACTACAATCACTACGCCAACAGCTGACATCTATCACTTTGGATGACTGTAATGAAAACGGATGGTAATATATTAATGTGATAGTTAACCACAATAATTTAGGCCAATATTATTTATATATTTATTTTGAGGTCGGACACAAAGTTTATCTATAGTTTTATTCCCCTTAAAAAATATTAACGTCACTTTCACAAAAACTTCTAACGAACATAGCCTCAAAATGGCGACTGACGAATTTTAAACCATATGATTGAACATAACGGTAAACAAGTTTTTTTACAATGATGCAGACACGCAGTTGATGAAAATACTTTATTCAGTTAAATATTTCAAAATACGATAAAATAATCATAAAATCATGTATTGTATGTAAAAAAATGACAACAATTTTCTCTTTTCCAAGTAAATACGATGCCTGTATTAAAAGGTATTGATGTATGCACTATAATACACTCATGGGGGCTGGACTGCTCCCCTCTTCAGTACCTTCAGTTGGCCTTGAAATTTCACTATTGCGGATAGGGTTTCCCTTGTGAATTGCTTTGTTTGTGTTCTAGGAGAATCTCCGTCTTAAACGGTACGAGTGTTTGGCATTAACGAGACATTTCACTAATGGAGTTGCAATGATATCTTACAAACTAAAATAAAACAAAGTTGCAACCTTGCTTCCTACTACATATTAGAACATGGTAATAAATCAGAAAACAAAAAATCCTGAAATAATTGAAACCTAAAATGAAACCAAGGGTGCATGACTAGAACATTTTGCAGCCACTGTTCTCGTGCCGTCTGTAGATAATTCAGGACAACATCCTGTGTATCATGTCATGAAGTTGTGTAAAAAAAATGACATTTTTTAAACTAGTTGAGAATAGTTTTTATTTTGTCAATAATGTAATAAAATTATGTTTACAATATAATAAAATATAAAGTAGTAAAATCTACGAGTGTTTAGCAGTCATGTCTCACACAGAGAGGTTTAGCATTATAGGGTTAAATGATGAGGTAATAAATTTAATAAGACCTAGTAATTCCAATGATTGGGATAATATAGTTTACATGATAATGGAAGTAGAGTTTATTCTCCAGGAGAACACCTAGATCATTTGTATAGGGGGTGCGAACTATTTTATCATTGACCAATTTATAAGTAAAAAAGAAAGGATTCGTTTTCCTGGTAAAAGATATAGATTTGGTCTTAGATTTATTAATATACATTTCATTTTCAAGAAACCATTGTAAAATACAATTTATGTCGTTTTGTAAATCCATACAATCTGTAGTTGAGTCATAATTTTATATAATTTACTAGCGTAACAAATGACAAGTAACGGAACAATTTAATTGTGTAACATTTACCCTCCGACTCATTTGAACTCCTACTTCCACATGCCGGCCTCCACCTCCGCCCGTACATACGCTTCTTAATAGACTGACACATGGGTCAAATACCTAAGACAGATATGAAAGCTATGTGTTAAATATTATGTATTATCATTTTTCTCACGAAGGTGCTGCTAGCTCGTTGTCAGCTAACTTTTAACATGCAGCTTCGATGGCTCAGTAGACTAGCAGTTACCAAATTACCTTTATTATTTATTTGATAATATTATTAAATAAACATTTTCAGACCTAAGTAATTAAACTTTTTTCTTCTAGTCATTGATGGATGAATTTTGTTAATTGATGTAAAGAGATTAATAAAATATCAAAGTGAGAACATTCGCTTGCACAAATAGTCAAATATGTATTTAAATAAATAATTTAAAATGTGGTTGGTAGGGAAAAAAAAGGATAAAACAATTATTTATTTTCACTATAGAACTACACAATACATAAATATATATAGCATGTCATGATACACAACCAAAATAGGGTTGGTATTAGGTGTAGGAGTGTTTACAAGAACACTCAAATGAGGTGTACAAAATCCAAGTACAAGCTTAAAAATTATATAAGACAAAAAGGTGTTTTATCAAGTATATGGTAGCGTTAAAATCATAAAATACAAATTATACTCATTCCATGGAATGGCTGTTTGAAAGTGGGATGACATAATTGTATACATGTGTGTCCATATTTTTACATATACTAAAGTATTTGGCTACTTTAGCGCGTTCAATTAATGATAACGAAGACCAAGTTTAGCTAAGTCTAAGGAATTTTTTGTTTTGTTTACTTACAATAAGCATCAAGAAGAATATTAGGATTTCCAACCTAGTCCCACAATTCCCTTACGGGGTGGACAGAACTGTGCATATAGCTCAAAAAACAACAAACAAATGTTTTATTATTTATTACAAGCTCAAACACGATAAAATAATCTTTAATAATATTTTAAAAAAAGGAGCCCTTTTAACTATCTAAATATGAGTTTTGGTGTTAATTTTTTTTCAAATAATGGGTTTTTATGTTTTTTTAGCAAATAGTAACAGATTACCTCACGCTCTCACATATTATCTCTCACACTCTCTCCCCCCACACACATACACACATATACACACACACACGATAAAACACTCTCTATAATATAATATTTTCTCATTCTCTCTCACACACTTTATCCTTCTCTCTCTCTCTCTCACAATTTCTACCCTCACATACACGCTTTATCACACCATTTCTCACATTATTATCTCTATTACACTCTCTCTCTCTAAATCTCTGTCTAAGACGCTTTCTCAACTGATCTCCTTCTCAAACGCTCGCTCACTCACTTTCTCTAAAATGCTCTCTCTCTCTAACGTTATATCTCTTGAACGCTCTCTCACAAATTTCTCTGTCTCTCTCAAACGCTCTTTCTCAAACTCCCTATATCTCAAATTATCTCTCTCGAACTCTCTGACTCAAACCTGTTCTCAATCTAACTATCTCAAACTCTCTAAATCTCACTATGTCGCTCTCACTCTCTATCTCACTCTCACTCTCTATCTCACTCTCACTCCCTCTATCTCAAGTTCTCTATATCTCAAACTCACTATCTCCCTAATCCATTCTCCTTCTCAAACACACTCTCCCTCTTTAAAACTAACTTTCTCAATTAATTTCTCTAACTATTTCTCTCAAAGACTCTCTGTCTTAATCTCTCCAACGCTCTCTCAATCTAATTTTCTCTCTCTAAACTATTATCACCTCCTCTAGTTTTCTCTCTCAAAGTCACTCTTTCACAAGCCTTCACATTTTTTCTCTCTTTCACACAATATCTCTCCCAAAATTTTACACTCTCTTTTCCCCCCCGCACACATACTTTATCTTACACACTTTATCAAGCACTCTTTCAAATAAATTCTTTTTCTCTCTCACACACAATCTATCTCACTTTATGTCACACACTCTCTCTCTCCCCTTACACACACATTATTTTTCTCTTTTCCCAGTATTTCTCTCTATAACACATACTCTCACTAGTAATCGTTCACTCACTCGATCTCTCTCAATCGCTCATTCTAAATCTCTTACTCTCACTTTCTCACACCTCACACTCATTTTCTCACTTACACTCTCATTTTCACTCTCTCTCTATCATAAATCTTATATATAATCGTTTCCAGTTATAATAGAAATTACGAGGAAATGAGTGAACAGATTTTGACAAACGAACACTCATTTTAAAGATTAGGGAATCAGAAAGCTGGTAACAATTGTGGCCTAAAACTAAAGCCCAAATTTTCTAGTGAATTTTCCAATTTTTTTTTATCTGTGTCATTATTTGTTTACATAACCATGGAAGCCACGATTTGAGTATAGCTGTATATTTGTAAATAAAATATTTTTGGCTTTTTTAAAAAAAAATAACATCAGCTCAGTTGTTATTTGAGTTGTTTGGTGCAATGAATAGGTAGAAACCTGGGAGAGGGGTAATTTTAATGTTTTCATTGGAGCGAGAAGGGGGAAAATAAACGTTTTTATTCAAATTACACACCGAAAACTAAATATTGTAACGTGGGGCGCACGTGACCTGGGAGGGTCACAGGCCGTTCACACGTGGACGTGTGAACCACGAGTTCGTTTAGAGATATTGGGGTATGCTGCCAACCAAACACGAATGAAAATACCCACGGAATATTCAAAGTTTTAATTATTAAAATTACCACTTACATACACACACTGATTATCTGTATATCTAAATTAATTGTAACTAAACAAGTAATTAAGTAAAATAAAAAGAGCCTTAATCAAGTCTGTAACTTAATAAACTAATAGAGCACATAGAGATATAAGTAAATTGAATAAACAAATTAACAACTATAAAACACATAATAGCTATTCAAATATTTAAAAAGTCACAAAAATGTTCATAACACAGTGTCCACAAAAACAACAAATGTCACTTGTCTCACACACGATACACGGTGGTGACCCGCTATACACAAACGCCGGACTCGCTGGTCCACTCCCGTGCCGTACACACTACTCCGGCACTCGCCATACGAACACTGGACTCGCCGGTCCACACTCTCGCACTGGGAACTCCCGGACTCATCAGTCGCGAACCAAGAACTGAACTGAGGCTACCGCTGAGCATGTATTTATAGGGGTGGTGACAGCTGAGGGTCTGGAATCCTCCATTTCTAGATTAAAAAGGATCCAGACACCTCCAGACGTGTCTCCGCCCTCCCCCCCACACCCCCTTGGCCCCTCTAATCCCCCAGTCAAGCGAGAAGGTCGCTGCCTACCCGCTAGACAAGGAGGGAGGCAAAGAGAACAAGGAGCGCAGCCACAAGGGTCAACAACGAGAACACGCTGGTCCCGCTGTTAGACTCTAATCTTGTTACAATATCTAAGAAAATTTGATAGACTTTTACGAGTAAACTTTTAACTAAAAAGCTAGTGAGGTCTTATTATATTGATCCTTTCCCAATAGAAAGTTTAAAATACGTTTTAGTGCAATAATCTGCAGCCATCGCTGCGATGACCCACTAGTAATTCTCTAATTCCATAGAGTAAGTAGATAAGTATGTCTCTCAGAAGTTTATGTTCTTTTTTATTTAACCTCTTAGGGGAAATGTTTGTACAGCATTGATCTATCTCTATCATTTTAGACTCGATACTCAATATGTACCTTTTTTATTGGTCTAATTTTATACATGAGGAATTTGATAAAAATGCGATAGCCATAATATGTGCAACCCATAATAAAATGTCAAAATTTTTAACTGGAAGTCAAATTTTTAACTGTAAGTAAAATTTTAATTCGAAGTATTGACCCTTGTGGACCCAATATAGATTTTTTTGGTCCTAATATATTAGCAAGGACTTTAATTCTTTAAAAAGAAAATAATACAATTTAAATCCGGGATCCAAAAAATGTTTAACGTAAGTATAACGCAATTATTGCTCGGGTTTGCCAGTATATATTATTTCGTTTCATATATACTACGAGTTTTGAGTAAATATCTTCGTTTTAAACAATTGAGTGAAAAAGTCCAAGCGGAGCTCCGTACCATTTATTAAAAGATAAGTATGACAACAGATTGTGTCCATTTTAGGGGAAAAAAATCATTCTACAGGCTAATAATTTTAAATATATGGGCTAATAAAAGGCTGAAAATGTTGGTATAGGCTTTAACAATAAAGCTTGGAATTCCATCTGTACCGGCACATATAGAAGAACTCAACTTTTTGATAGCATTAGCAACATCCAAGGATGTAATGTGGCATGGATACAAGGGCTAGCTAGTTTCAATAACGGAACAGGGCAAGACAGGTAAGGCTGAATTACACACGGATTGAAATAGGTCTCAAACTTATTAGCAATTAATAAGGGATTCGTAATAATCTTGCCATTAATTTCAATGCTTGACGGGGATCCTTTATTCACACGATTATTTTTAGCAAATTTCCAAAAATTCTTGGGTTTGCTTTTAATACTATTTTCTATTGAGTTCATCAAATTGGCACCGCCTATAATTAAAGTAGTTTTAACTAATTTAAGAAAGGGGGAACATTTTTAATAGAATTCACTAGTATTAGTTTGTTTAAACATTTAAAAAATCCTAATGTAGTATTTAATTGTAAAAGAAAACCAATTCGGATATTTGGAGGTATTCTAAATAGTAATTTGAGGAATATACGTTTTTATTTTCTTTTGAACTAAATAGATAACATTATCTGTGGCCAAATTAACATTAGTAGTAGAATAAACAAAAGACCAATGGGCAATGGCCAGGTCATTGTAAAGATTAAGGTAATCATCACGTGTATAGTCAGTATTAGTGTTGGGGGTGTCATTAATTTTGGTAGCAATAGGTACATCAAGTGAAATAAATAAGGGCGGATGAGCTAAATGACTATACTAGTGATTGAGAGCTATGAGCTACCGAGGGGTGGTAAAAATTAGCTATGACAAGGCCAAGAAAGTTTGTGTCGTTATTATCAGCGCAATAATAATAGTAATAATAGTAGTAATAATAATAATTTCAATTTATTTTATTATAGTGCTACACAACAGTCGTGAGAATTATAATAGGCCAGCACTGAAAAGTACGGCCCACAAGTACCATAAAAGTACGTATAATAACAAATAAAATAAACATTCATAGCTAAATAATCACATATACTGAAGAATGGTTACAAAAAAAAATGAAAATAATAATTATAAGGATACAAATAATAAAATAACAAAAACATAATAATTACGGTGTAGTAAAGCATAAATATTTAAAAGGAAGGAACAATAAGTAAAAATAAAGTAGAATAATGTAAATTTAAATATTTGAAATTGAACCTCTACAGGACAAATTAATGGCACAAGAGTTTCTTAAATAACTCTCTGAGTAATAATGATAATTATTTCAATTTCCTTTTATTATAGTGCTGCCCAATAGTCGTAAGACCTATGACAGGCCAAGACTGAAAAGTACACAAGTACCTTACAAGCATATATAATAACACAATTAAATATAAAAAATATAGCTTAATAATTATACATACTGATGAATTTATAATTATAATAATAGTTTTTAATTTTCCATTGTTTTTATAAAGCTACCCCATTTCACCCTATTAATATAACACTGCAGGTGCTGAAAAGTAAAATAGTAGTCCAATAAAAAGCACAAATAATGAATTTGTTCCAAAATATACGGCTACATAGAAAAAGCTGAGCGATCAATACTGGAGCACAACATCGGTAGATCAATCATGGTGTGTGGATATCTAAAGAGGTGAAGTTCAACAAGTGACACTGACTAAGGCGAGAAGTTCATAAGATATCAGCAACCATTTGAAAGGAGAGGGGACGTCGAATACAAACCATCAGGAGGGGAAAAGAATGACAACCACGAGGTGATTAAATTGTTGTAAAACCGGCAGAAGTGGGGGAAAGAAAACAATACAATGGTGAATGTGGGCAATTGACGGCAATGACACTCTTATAATACAACATAAACTAATAATATATACCTAGGACACACACAAGGATGTAACATATCCTGAGCCTTATGGAAGTTTGGCCGCACTACTTGAGCGAGGTTGGGTCCATCAACACTGGGGTTTCCTCATGTCAATTCTAATGGAAAAAAAGCACTTCCAAATGGGAAGTTGTTAAACGAATCACTTTTCACGTGTAATCATGTTGTTCAGTCTGCGTAAGCTGTGAAGAATTGGTTGGCTCGCTAAGTGAACCTAGGTTTTTCGATTGACTCGAGAGGGATAGTTGTGGCCTATCTCTAGTAAAACCATGTTTAAAATGATTTTACTTTTTAACGCCCTTTGATGGCACCTAGAAATACCCGTGTTGAAGGTCTCAAGCTCTCACGCGGAGCGTAGCCATTTCAACCTGAAGGCTGAGGGTCTGATGTATGTTTGTTTGTGACCTAGGTAGGACCAGCACTGCAGAATTTCCCGATCTGTGTAGATGTTCACTGGATACCCACACCATATATATCTTACACTCACTAATAACTATTCCGCCTCTTGCACTCACATTTAAAAACAATCTACACTAATATTATAAAGAGGAAAGATTTGATTTTTTGTTTGTAATGGATAAACTCAAAAACTACTGGACCGATTTTAAAAATTCGTTCACCAATATAAAACTACATTATCAGCGAGTAACATAGGCTATATTTTGTTTTGAAAATTTAATTTATTCCTCATAAAAATGTCGATAGTCACTCATATTTTATGGTAAGAGTCTATGATGATTCTTCAATATGTGGGTTGAAAATAATAATGCGGGGGGAGGGGGGAAGAAGGGGGAAGGGTCTAGTATAAAATATTCTAGAATGTTTATGTTTTACGCGTGACAATCACCACCTGCCATCTGACATTATGTACACGTCGTTCACAATTGAAAGGTACCAAGATTAACTCAAATGATTCCACTATGGCGCGGCTTATAATATAAGGTCGTAGTATAGTCCGTCAGGGTAAGGCTAATAGCTTTCAGTTTGTCCTCTCTTTGTCCTTTCATGTCGCCTGGTGTGGCCTGTCGTGGGTTGACTGGCTGGCGGGATGACACGCCCGTCGTGGTAGTTGTCTAAGGCTCAATTATTGAAGAGTGGGCCGGAGCAACGTTGCTTAGTCCGATCGCACACTGATACGACATGTCACTATTACACCCTCAGCCGATCCTATAGACAAGGCCCCTAAACTATAGGATAGAGAGGATGGAACAATACAAGGAAATTATTAACAGTAAATAGAAAAGGTTTATAACACAATATTCTTTTATTGCCAAAAATATTAACAAACACGGAAAGGACGGCCTTATTTTTAAAATATCCTATAGCTACTATTCTGAAAGAAAACATTGATATATTTGCGTCGGACTTAAGGTCCTTCAAACATAACGTTGTTACTGGTTGCTCATAACCAAAAAACAGGACTTAAGGTCTTTCAAAGAATAAATTAACAACAAATTTTACCTATGTTCTCATGACATACCGAACTCAACTAAACTTCACGTAAATTCAATATTTTACAAATATATCTTAAAGTTAAATTAACTTGATCCCAACATAAGGTTATCAAAGAAAACACAAAAAATTACTAAGTCTAACGCAATTAGCATTTACGTTAAATATTATGTCGGCTAATATATGTAGGCCCCTCTTTCGTGACCTAAATAACTCTTGTAAAACGAACATAACATAAACAAGGATAAAGTTCATTTCTTAGATTCTACATTTAACGTTATTTTCTAACAGTTACATTTATATTGCGGCAAAACAACTTTCAAAAATGATCCTACATATTTACAATTAACAATCTTACGAGTAGTGATAGTTAAAGTGAAGTTAACATTTACTTTACATATTTACAAAAAAACAATCTATCCTGCTCCCTACATCTGACTGACGAGCAGTGATAGCCAACGTGAACTTTACATTACCATTACATTTTTACAAGAAAATATGCATCCTGCTCCCTACCCCTGACCGATGAGCAGTGATGACTAAAGTGAACCTTCGTATTTTTGTTACATTTTTACAAATAAGCACGCATCCTGCTCCCTACCCCTAACCGACGAGCAGTGATGGCTAAAAGTGAGTGAACATTCGTATACAATTTACCAACCTCTTTATAATGAGCCTAGAAACACGGATACAAAGGGGAGGGGTTTACACTTCCAACTCAGTTACACCCAAATAGTCCATTACGTCATTCTGACACAACTTGGTAGGTTTTCCCAGCCGCTGATTGGACGCGTCGTTGTAGCTCGGCAGTATTCTATTTCTCTACCAATGTGCAAGCTTGAAAGTTCGGCGTGGCATTTTCATATCCCTCCGCCAGACGGCAAACCAGGGTCAGTTGATTTGGCAGAGGGAGGTCAAGTAAACATCGGCTAGTTTATTTCCAATGATCGGGTGGAGTAGACCGTCGAGCCGTTCTTCGAGATGTTGTTGCCCAACTCTTGTTTATTAGTGCGTTTGACTCGCCAGCGGCGTAGCCAGGGAATCTGGACGAAGGTACGTTTGAACAGTTATTTAACTTCACTGTTTATAATGGATTTTTCTGAATGTTTGCTTTGAATAATGGTTGGGGCTAGATAGGGCTATAATAGAGAAGAATACTATTATAGGTTTTTTTGGAGGTTATTTCTGGGGGTGGGTAGTACGTATCTTGGCAATTTTATTAGTGATATTAGGTTAGGTGGGGAGTAATTGTGCAATACAAGGCATTGTATTGTTACATCACCAACATGTTTGTTTTAGACGAGTGTTTTATCGTTTGTCGCATTAACATGTTGTAACAAAAACTTGTACGCGAACATTAGTTCGATACATCACATCATCGTCTTCGTTGAATGAGGATTAAGATGCTTTAATATTGATGTTACTATTGCGAAGATAAAAATAAAACAAATAAACGAAAATATTGGGTCCATCCATATAGTATAGCTAATCTTCATCGAAGAATACTGAAAAGTTTTACCAGTGACGAAATGATCGAGGATCCAGAAAAATTTCACTCATTTTATAGAATGTCTTGGGAGATATTTAAAATACTTTTGAACCAAATGGGTCCTTCTATCAAGAAATGCAATACCAAAGTTTGGGAGCCTATTATACCAGAGGAAATATTAGTCACAACATTGCGGTATGTATAAAAGAAAATTTTATTTTTTATTTACAAACTCAAAAGAAAATTTAATTTTCGGTTACAAACTCTGTAAATGATTAATTTAAATGATGAACTGCAAATGATGAACTTAGAATAATTATAGTTTTAATTTACAATTGATGTAGAAACTCATAATCGGAATTTTGAGATTCTAAATATTTACCAGTACTCATGAATATAGAACGTGTAGATTGCGCTCTCAACATTGAAGATGGTATGTAGTGCATATTTGGTTTAATTGGAAACACATTACTTGTTGGTGGTCTATAATGTATTTCACCAATTGTTTGCATAGTTTTCCACTTTAATTCATATGTTTAGGCGTTAGTCATTAGATGAAAATCTGGCAGACGACTTTTTAGAAATAATAAATCGGCCTCTTTCGTTTTTTCAGAATGACTTTTCTTTTTAGAAGTAAAATAATCTACAGCCCATGTCTCCAATGGATCCATTTATATGCGCTTTCTAACTTTTGAAGTCGATGTTTTTTGAATAAATGAAAATCTATTTGTAATGGATTCATCTAAAACATGTTGGTTCTTGTTAGGAATGTGAGGAAATGTGTTGTCGAGTGATTGGCTACACTGGGATATACACGCCAGTGTGAAGGACAGTGGGTGTGGACATAAAGTTGTGTCAGTCATGAAAGTGAACTCCAAGTGTTTTCATTACAGAGTGTAAAACTTAAACTATAGCAATTTATCACGTTTGTAGTATGTGCAAAGTAGCCTCCAGGATTGTCTAGAATATAACAGTTATCACCATCTACGTCTTCTACTTCGGATTCATGAGGATCTATTGGAGAGTCTTCTTCAAGAGTGGAATTATTGGTTTAATCATTTTTGTTCTTTTGTTGTCTAGATATAGTGAATGGTGGGAGGAAATGCAAGAAGTCTGCTAAATATATATATTCTGTTGCTGCCGATACACCTGGTGGTTTTTGTCACAAATATATTGTAAATGCTGACATTATATGTTTCCATTTTTCTTTGCATGCAGGGCCTGATTTATATATATATATTTGGCAACCAGAATCTGAATGAGTTTAAAACAACTATCCTGCCAATTTATGAGAGGAGACTCTACAATTGGACAAATAATTGAAGAAGTTTCAGATAACATTTGGTCAGGCTTACAAGAAGAATGGATATATTCCTAGTGAATTGCAATGGATTAAAATATGTCAACGCTTTGTAGAACTTTGGAATTTACCTCATTGTATAGGAATTATTGACGGTAAACAATAAACATATTAGAATTATATCCCATCCATAACAAGATCTGCCTGTTATAATTATAAACATAACTCTCCATTGCAATTATTAGCTATAGCAGGATGCATATAGTAATTTCATTGCAATTGATATTGGAAACTAAGGAAAAATTGGTGATGGTCGAGAAATTTAACCAATCAAAAAATAATATTCAACTGTATATTGTCACGTGCTCGTCGTTATGTTGAATGTGCTTTCGGTATAATTGTGTCAAAATTTAAATAAATACTAGAAATACCTATTCTATGCTCGCCAAATAAAGCCATTAAAATAGTGAAGGCAATTTGTGTCTTACATAATTTTGTAAGAAAAATGGATAGAAAAATGTCAGAACCGTCACTCGAGACAGACAGGTTAAATAATGGGTAACAAATTCTAGAAAATCTTCGTCCTCAAAGTCATCAAGGCAAAGATGAGGTGGTATTACTACGAGATAGGTTATGTACTTATGTAAATCAGCCTTATGCAGTATTACCTTGGTAGTATCAATATTGTGTTTAATTGAAATATAATGGATTATTATTGGTATTACAAAGTGTATATTTTACTGTTACAGTTTATATTTTGGCCTACAGTTCCTCAAAGTTCACTGGTTATACTTCCAGATTATGAGCGATGAAAAAAAGCCCGTTTAAAAAAAAAGAAGAACAAAGCAGTTGGGTTTTACTGCGTTGTTTTTTGGTTTAATTTAATTTACAATGTATGTTTACTTGTTTAACCAATCTAGTAAATATAGTAATTATTAGAGATAAAGTGAAACATGTTTTATTTTTAATATATTCATGAAAGAAGAAAACAAGATAAACAATAATGCAACAATGGTAATGTATTAAAATGAGACAATTCTTTTAGAAAATTGGTTTTATGTTTGTAAAAGCTTTGGTACATAAATTATAAGATACTGCTTTTAGCTTAAATAATTGTATGTGAATTTTTAGTATTTAATAAAATTTGTTTATTCTAGGCTTATGCCATTTTTAGTTAAAATTATAATATACCCGATTATACATTTATTGAAAATAATTATTAGGTATTTTAAATTATAAAAATGAAATTCAGCTGACCATTTTCAAAAATAAATCACACAATTGCTTCAAAAGCTAAATTAATAAAGTGGATTTCATAGGCCCCATCCCATAATATAAAATGCATTTATTATATTTATCTGTCTCATTTATTTCTTTTCCGACCTCATTTCATGTTTTCTCTTGTACGTGGCTATTCGAATAATGATCCAAAATATGACCATACAAAACAATGTATTTTTCTACTATTTGCACAAATTTTATATTAAATGTTGGACTATCTTGCATATTGTCAACATTCGCTTGCACTGATCACAGACAAATGACGCTTGAAATTGGAGCAAGGAGTGTCGTTTAATATTTGTGGTAGACATGTATTAGCTTGTCTGCGACGTGTTTGCTTGGTGTACGAATCCTCATAAAATACAGGTGACGGAAATGAAGCGACACGTCCGAGACATGTTGTTATCGTATCAGAGACAAAATGTCGTATAAGTGTGCAACTGGCCTAACATTTTTATAACTCTACAGGAACAAAAAAACAACAACAAAAACACTGTTTTTCTCACAAAATATTAATCAACAATGAATGACTATTTATTTTCTTATTCTTTCTCTTCTTATTATTATTATGATGAGGGATGTTAGCCTGGAACTGTGGTGGGGTGTGGTTGAATGAATAAGGGGTAGTTAGGGAAGAGGCTTAATCCTAAGCCCAACATTAAAGCTGTTTGTGAGAAGGTTTGAGTTGGTGTCATCTCTATTTTTATGGGTACGTATGACAATAGCCATTTTTAGAATTATGTTGGTTGAGGGTGAGTTGAAATATGCTCATACATATCTAATAAAGTCATTAAATGTGCTAGTTGGTGAGGTAAAATAAAATAAATGGAAAAGCACGAAGTAAAACTTTAGTTCCCATCTTGGACTCTTGCCACCAGGGTGAGAGAAGCAAGGCAGATGACTGTATCGCCTCTACCTGGGGAACGATTATACTATGTGGCGAGCTCTGACGGTAGTCGGGGAGCAGAATTTTGACTCAGATGCAGCCATGGCTGAACTTAAACCACTGGTAACAAAAATTTGGCTTTCAAGTAAACGTGGAGTATTTGGACTGTAACAAGTGTTAATTACGCTTTTCAATCTGAAGGAGCTACGTATAGTTATTAAATGACCGAGCGCCGTACAAACTATTGAGTTGTTATTTCAAAATAAGTATCTAGTAAATATTCACTAAACTGCTTCCGTAAGTATTTGTAATTTAATGTTTGAAGAGAGGCAATGGTTATGATCCAGTGAAGATGAAGACGAGAATGTTAGAGCGGACCTTTGGAATTAGCTCGATGAATACCTGTGAATCAAGTGAAAGAATTATATTGTTAGGAAATGTGAAGGACTGGGTGGGTACCAAAAGAAAGAATCCAGAGAGAGTGTAAGAAAGGTATGGTGATGACAGAATGAACGATAATGATAATTAACTAGTGGGTCTGTGTTTAGAAAAAGGTTTATTTGTGACGAACACATGGTTTAAGCATAAAGTTATTCACTTATGTGCAATGCAAAAGGGCGATTTGAGAACGATGATTGATTTAGTGGTATATGATGAGAGATTTAGAAGTTTAGTAAAGAATACTAGGGGGTTCCTTGGAGCTGAATGTGGAATGGATTACTTATTAGTGATTGTAGTAGTTTAACCATTTAGGAATTTTGTGATGGAGCAGCGAAAGAGAAATAAGCAATTAGAAGCGAAACTGGAAAAATTACTGATAAAAGTGTGAGAGCGGAATAAGAAAGATTGTTGAGTGAAAAATTAACTCTACAAGTGCATGAATTGAATTTTTAATTAAGTGTTAATGATATAGAAAGTGCTTGGAACTGAATAAAAGATGCCTTAGTTGAGTGCGCGAAACGTGTGTGTATTTGTATTTGTATTTGTGAAAAACTAAAAAGAGATGCCTAGTGAAATAAATAGAAGAAAGAAGCTACGAAATAAAAGAAAGACCCATAGAGACGAATGATGGTTGTGCAGAGTGATACAGAATGCAAGAGGTTGTGGGACATAAGCAAAGAGAAAAAGAAGAATGCAAAGAAAATAGTAAAGGAAAGCTAGGACAAAATGAAATTAAAAGTAGGAAAGAGTATGTATTATGATTTTGAAGGAAATAAGAGGCTGTTCTGGAAGAGGATAAAGAAAACGGAACCAGGAGTGAAAGGAAATACCTATGGCATACATAATAAACGTAGTGAGATGATCTAAGATGAAAATAGTAAAATATAGTGATGAGGAGAGTATTTTGAGCAATTGTTTAGTGAAACAGTAGTTAAAGTAGCAGGAAACAAGGAAAATATTATTATGAGTGAGAAAATTACGAGGCTGAGCTGTTAAAAGTCATAAAGCGTCAAATAATGACAACTCTGAGGGAGTTTATGGGATAAAAAGTGAAGTTCTTAAGTTTGGAGGTACTGTAGAGTACTACTTGCCAGATTGTGTGAATTATTCAATGTGTGTGCTTGGATTTTAAATGTTCTTAATGACTGGAAGAATTTTGTCACTGTTAATTTGTACATATGTAAAGGCAGTTAGAGTGAATGTAAGAATTATATGGTAATCAGTTTGTTGAGTATTTCAGGCAAAGTTTTTGGGATAGTCTTAATTGAGATAGTGCCTGAAAAAACTGTGGACAAAATTTCGGATGTGCAATGTGGTTTTCTGCTAGGTAGAGATTACATGGACTATATATTTGCACTGCAACAATTGATTGAAAAAATATATGGCAATAAGGAATAAAGTGTATTGTGTATATGTTCATCTGGAGAAAGCATATGGTTGGGTGAATATGAGTATGTTATGAAATGGTCTTAAAGATTATGTTGTAGATGTAGGTTTAGTAAATGAAATTATGGCAGTGTATTTTGAAAGTAAAGCTCGAATTAGGGTGAATGGATATTTGAACGTATGGTTTTAAATTTAAAAAGGTGTTATACAAGATTGTGTTAGGTCTCCATGGTGGTTTATTCTATTCATGGATACTTGTATGAAGGATGTTTGTGAAGGCGTGGTTGGTGAGCAAATAGACAATATGAATGTTAGAGTGCTGCTTTATGCCGATGATGGCATATTAATTGCTGAATATTAAATGGACTTGAAAATGCATCAAATCGTTTAAATGTAGCGATAGACAGAATTGATCTTCGTATAAATGTCTCCAAATCTAAGGTGATAGTTTTTGATAAGAATGGATCAGGAAATGATTGTCAGTTTAATACAAAGGGAAACTGTTAGAACAATTGGTTTATTTTGTGTACCTGGGCAGATTGTTCTGTTAAAATGGAAGGATAGATGATGAAATCAACAGATGGGTGAATTTATCTCAGAGTAGTTGGATGTACGTTGATGGACTATCGTAAAGAACGAGGCAAAGTCGGCAGTATATAAAAGTGTGTTAACGCCAATATTGTTGCATGGATGTGAAGAATGAGTGTGTTAGGATAAATATAAGATCAAGGTGAAGGGGTTGGAAAGAGATATATAAGAAATGTATATGGAAAAACTCGAAAGGAAAGAGTCAGTAATGAATTAGTGCTGAATGAGTGCGGCTTAGAAGGGAATCCAATAGATCAATATGAAAGAAGCACCTCACATTGATTTGGGCATGTGAGAGGATGAGTGTGGATCAAGGAATGAAGCAAATATATGAAGGTAGAGTGTGTGGATCGAAGGAAGGGGTAAGCGTCTAATAAGTGGTTAAATGTTGTTGACGAATGTGTAAAAAAAAAGAGAAAAATTAAGAGATTTTATAATAAAAGAGCATGTATGACTCTGTGTATGGATGTTGTTGGGATAAGATAGGGAAGTGTGTATTAAGTTAGTGAGGATGGATTAAGTACAGAGTTTTTTTTTAGCTATATGCATAGTTTCTTGCCTACCCCATAAGGGAAAGGCGTAATTCTATGTGTATGTATGTTTGCTTGTATTTATGTATGCATGTATGTATGCATTTATGTATACATGTACCTTATTATTTACAAATATTATTAACAATGACTGCTTTTAGATTAATGGGATTACAAGCAATACATGTTGCAATTCCCTGGAATGACATTGCATGTTTGTAAGTTACAGCTTTATACTTTGGAACTACACTCGATATTATTAATTTTTAAATTTTGACCTGCTGTAGATAAAGTCACTTTGGTACCACAAAAACATTATATTGATACTATATCACAGAAACCAGTAATCATTAATTACTTTATGATAGTTAAAATTTAAACCTTTTCTAACACGCAATATCTGAATATATGTTTTATAAATACAATATAAAAAATATATATTTATATAAAATATCTATTATAAATATGTAATTTACATGTATATATGTAATATATATTATGTATATATGTTATGCATGAGTTTATACATTATAATATAACGTATAAATAGATTATATTATATATAGATTTATATTATATCTACAAAAATATAATTTATCATACATATAAAATATAAGGTGTATGCATATACAGATATAAAATATGGTGTATGCACACATTAGGTATATAATTTACGGTATATGTATTCATAATATGTATACATTATATAATTTACAGCATGTCTATATAGTATGTATTTGTATATAATATGTATATAAGATATACGTGTATATTCTATGTATGTATGTAAGATATAAACATATCTATACACATAATATTTTTATCTAATACATACAGGTTGTTCGAAATCTCTGAGCCCAAACTGCACAGATGGCTTGTTTGGACCAAAATTAATACAAAACCCCTAAACACTTACATCCGGAAAACTATGCTAATACCATTAAATTGTGTTCAAAGTCTCGGCGTACAGCGCCGGGATAGCAAAGCTGTTCAAGCATGTGTGTATAGAAGGTTGCATAAGAGTTAGACGTGCGGCACTACACACCTCGACATCTTGGAACATGACAGCAGAACATACATTTAATGATAAACACACCAGTCCATCTAGAATACGTTCTGAGGGTCATCATTAACTGCCCTACATCACAGAAAGTGCTTGCCGTTATTACGTGGTCAGTGCCACGCGATGCAACTTGCTGTGCACTCAAGATTGGATAGCTTTGTTCTCCCAGCGCTGTGCACCGAGACTTTGAACACAATTTAATGGTATTAGCATAGTTTTCCGGAGGTAAGGGTAGAGGGATTTTGTATTACTTTTGGTTCAAACAAGCCATCTGTGAAGATTTGGCTATGAGTTTCCAAACACCCTATATATATATGTTGTATCGAATTAGGGGGAATTAACTTAGGTGTGGATAGTAGACCTCAAAACACAAGAAAGTCCATATGAACATATATCCTATTCTCGATGGTTCCCCGGGATAGGGCTTTCCAAGTTTCTGCTGGAATTGTTAATATCCATTGTTGATAAATTCCTGTTGCAACTTATGTAAAGATGTATCGCTACTGGTACATCGATTTGGGCAACAGCAACACGAACAGAGGGTTATCAACAATGGCTATTAAGAATCTTTAAAAGCCCTATACCGGGGAACCATCGAACATAGGCCATATTTTCGTAAGGACATTTTGTGTTATTCTGAGGTCTACAAATCGCTTCCGTCCAATAAGGGAGGGATACACCATTAGTCTAAGGAACCTTATTGTATTAGTTAAATTTTCATTTCTCCCTCCGATAAGGGAGATTGATTAATTATGTTATCCCAGCATCAAGGGAATATCTTCAATTTTGTTTGATGTAAACACTCTTTTATCCACACCCCAATTACTTACCACATAAATTGATACACCACGTATATATAATATGTATCATATTTATATATAATATATACTATATTTCAAATATATGTAGCACTATACACTAGCCCCTGCCCTTATTACAGAACAAACTAAGACGCAACCTTGTTCCACGTTCCTCAACAGGTGCAGATATTGCAGGAACAAGGATCTTTCACTTACTAGAATATTCTTCCCCAGTATCTCTAGACCCCTTTCTCACAAAGAAATGCCATTCTAAAACATTATAGCTCCGCTTTTGCCTCTATTTAGGTGATTCATCATAGTCACAGACAACTTCATGTCAGTGGACACTGCAATTTTAATAAATCATTCAACGTTGTTCCAGGTAAGCCAATTTTTTAAACCATATTATCCTCCTTAATTAGCAGATTTAAGTGCTGTCAAGGAATAAATTACATCCCAAGCAACTTTTTTTTTATCCTGTGAGTAGGGGTAAAGTACATCTACCATTACACACAAAAGAGCAATTAACGCGAACAATGGAGCCACTAATTGGCTAGAGGGGAGGGGGAGGATGATGCTTGCATGTATGGGAGGGTGTGGGGTGAGGGTGGCGGTGATACCATTACACAATGGATTGATTAGTTGATTTGGGGGATG
>CABFVX010006093.1:4920-18637 GCA_902151425.1 Timema shepardi
ACTCTCCCTCCACGCAAATGCGGGTTCACTTCCTCTAATTCAACCTTCCCAATTCCCAATCAATTAGCGTAATTAGTACTTAAAGCGTATAACCCGAACGGGTAGTAAGACGTGGGGCTAAATAATAATAAATAATAATAAATATCCCCCAACAAAGCGAGTCTAATGCCTTCAAGTCCACGGCAGCCGCTAAGGTAACGGGCTGTCTGGCCTCAGTGGGTGAGGAAATGTTATGCAGTTATTGTAATGTAGTCTTAAACGTAAAAAGGTTTATGTAATAATATTTAAATATAGAAATGTTTCCTATAATATTATTTTGATTTATACGATAGCATCAAGCTCTTGGACCTAAGTTGATTATTTTGTATCCAAATCATTATCGAGAAGACTTGATAGAGAAACTAGTTTAGTTATACATTTGACTATTACGCATCAATCACGTGTTTGAGCTACCATTCCCTCTTGGTGTAATTGAATCTTAGTGGTAAACATGGCCAGAACAGTTAATAGATTGAAGGAAGACGGCCAAGTTGATTTCATGGCAATTTCTCATTACAACTTCAAATGAAGATGTTGCTAAATAATTATTAGAAGCGCTAGGAATATTAATCAAGATGTAAGCTACAGCGTCAATTCTTAGCCGCAGGGCCGCGAAATGTTTTGCGAGGGATCCTGAAAAAATTATTTTAAATGTTATTTGCTTATCACTGACACCGATTATCTTACATTTTACTTTAGGGAAGAAAAAATGCGATGATCGTAAGCATGTGAGCACAGTAGACTCTCAATTTTCCGGGGTATGGGAGGGGAAACACGGATAATATAAATCATGGATAGTACTAATAATCCCCATCTGCTCACCATCACCATTCAAATCTTTCTGCCATTTGTTTCAAATTATTTATGAAAAAAGTGATTTTACACCATGATAAATATTAAAAGAAAGCAGTGAAATCAACTCCTGCAGTGAATAGCATTAAGTAATACATTCGAAACAAGAATAAACAAATTACTGGAAAGAGTTCTAACAGCAGAGGTCCCAGTGAATACACTTAGGTAAGTTGATTTACGTTAATCATTAATATGTTAGTAAAAACTAGGCGTTTGTGAACAGATTTTAGGATATTTGGTGCCCGCCAGTTATAAAAGGTTAAGAACCAATGATCTTTAGTAGGCTTCTGGTGAAAATAAACTTAGAAAATACAAATATGTATATGTATATACATTTTTTGTCAAAATTGATAATAATGTAGTCACCTGTAAGTATTATAATGTATAATATGTGACAGCCGTAGTTCAAGACTTGCTGAAATATTATTGGAAGAAATTGATAATATAAAAATGTATCTTCCTATCTGAATCTGACTACCAGCTTACATATCAAAAATATCTGTTTTAATACTGAAACAATCAATATAACAGTAGCTTATGTAAGACAAGCGTTTGCCTGCAACTTCGCTCGCACTAAGCAATAGATCAACACATCAGACAACTGCGAATGCTAGGAGTGGATTGAAAACCGTGTTAACGTGGGTACGAAGAAACACGAACTCCCCTCCCTCCCCCACCACTCCATAGCTCATACAGCGTACCATATTATGTGCCCGCAACACCAACCTCAACATATTCTCACTGCTGCTGCACTCTGTTTTTTCGGAATGACTTCACTTGCTGATGGGATAGCTTGATAGTATTGAGCTTACCATGGTTCTGTGAAGAATAATGAGTACAACAGAAGAAACAATGAATTATTTTTTAGTTTACTGGCAACAAAAGAACATGCATACCAACATTATAAAAATGTATCAATCAATATTCCAATCATTTGTACTAACAAAATAAATAATCCACACAAATTTGAATGCCCATACAACCCTTAAAGTTGTATTACATATACCTGCCTAGTCTTCATCCTTCCATTTACTTATTCATTTTTACTTCTTGCCTTGGCCCAGCTTCAAATTTTTTCTCCTGGACTTTATTGTATTAATAGTTTTAAACGATTGTAATCAATTATTTTTTCTGATATCAATGGCCGTCTTTTGTGTCCAAGCCCCACGGAGAGAGTATATATGATAATGAACTAAACATATTTCATGACCATTACAAGAAGGTATTTCTGGAGTATTATTTGTTCTCGGTAGGTATTATGATGTTATTTGCCACCCTACCTTGTATTTCCCTATTTTTTCTACTTTTGTGAACAATTTCTAATTTAATTTCGTGTGAAATCTTCGAATTTCACCAGCTGGTTGCTGGCCTGACTAATGATGATGTTTACATATATTAAATAAAGTAAAAGGACGGAAGGAACAACGTAAAACATTGTTTTAAATAATTTAAATAAGGAATTTTGATTTAAGGAAGAACACTTACCTTTTATTAAGCATATTAATTATCCTTTTAAGAAGTGTGATTGACTGTGTTTATTTTAAAGGTCGGCCATGTTTGTTTTAACGCATGCGCAGTGCTAACAAACAAGTGAGGAGCGAGTTTTTGGTTGTAGAAGAAGAAAGGAATAAAAACGAGCGCGATTTTTAATTTTGACAGAAGGAAATAGACATTTAATTCTTTATAAAACATTATTCATATTCAATTGGCTATATTTTAATATTTATATTAAACTTACATTTCATTTTTATTTTCTCCCTGGTCTATAGCCAACAATTCATTTTCGTTTTTATTTATATATAGTTTGTTTTCTCTTTGTACTTGGAAGTAAGAATAGAACATTTTTAAATTTGAAAAGATTGGAAGGTTTTTAAAATAGTGGAGGAGTTCTTGCTGGTTGGTGGTCCAAGATGGAGCCAAATGGATGAGGGCTCCCAGTTTAAATTATTTTATATTGATTCAAAAGTGGAAGATTAAAGTGAAAATAGTAAAAAGGGGAAGCTAAGAGAGTGTGTAAGAGCTACAATGTTTATGCTCATTTAAATTGTGGAAGAATTTCAAGTGAAACAAATTTATGAAGATGGTGTTTCAGTATGGACTAATTAATTATACATGGGTGAGGTCAAACCAACTCTTCAACTTTCGAATATTGTAATAATTTCTTTTCTCTTTCCTATAAATCAGAACTCATTTATTTCCAGAAGGACAGACTAATACAAAGAATTATTTAACATTTTATTTGATGTCTAATTATTAATTTTATTGATTGTATCTAGATATTTTTTCTCTTCTTTTGGTCTCAACAATACTGTGCTATACTTTATTAAATTAGAATTATAATTAACCAGAATTCCATAGGTAGGATTTGGATGTGGACAAAAGGGAAACCACAATAAATTCACAAAAGTGCCAACAATTGTTTTTTTTATACATTTATTTTTATTTGTAGCCCTAATTACATTTTTCTTCAACAATCAATTTTTTTTTAAAATCTAAATTGTTCATGTTTTTTTTAGTTTTAAGTTTACCCAGTGGTCTCGAGGTTGAGAGTCGTCGTACCACTGAGTTTATAGCCGAGGTAAATGTATTTTTCCTTTTGATTATTATTTTTCCCCTAGATACCAGGGGTGGCGCCCAACAAAAACACTAATTATATAGATAAAGAAAATATATTTTTTCTTTTAAAACTTTTATTTTATTATTATATATTATATTATTATATATTTTTTTATTACAGTATTTTGTTTAAAATACTATTCTCTCCCATAAACTTTATTTCGTGCGTTTAGATTTTATTTGTTTATTCACGGAAAGCATACGAATATGATAATTGTGTCATTAGTCCTTGGCTATGTGTAGGCCTATATACCACTTTATGAATAAGTGAAAACCGACTACTAATCTCAGTCGATAGAGTGAAGATTACAGAGTTGATAACCAGCTTGACCAAAATATTTAACAATTGATAAAATTATTGATTTTTCTTTCATTGTGATAAATCAATAGACTGAAAACAATGAGTCGAGTTGGTTCTAGAAATTATATAGCTTGCAAATCGAACGTAGATATAATTTGTTAGTTTGAAAATTTCACTTAAATTACGTCTAGAACAAAATCGTAAGCGTACAAATTTATGAAATAGTTATTAAGTTTAGAAACGCTATAGTTTCAACGATTTAAGTAAACTTTTAGTTTTGAATGTCAAAAATATGCATAGCGCCATTGATTCTCACTATTACTTAAATAAAACTACCAAACAATTTTAAAAAATCTAAGCTATTGTATCCAAGGGTGTGAAAAGGCTTAACCAATTAAATTTGAATATTTGTTACTGTTGACCAAACATAATGAACGCATTAATTTGTGTTGCTTTTATTTTATTTCCATATATTCTTTCAAATAAAAAAAAAATTCCATAGCCAAGAAGGAATAATATTTTTAAAACCATTTTAATAAGGTTTTGAATACAAAGAATAATATGAAACAAAGTTACAATATTCAAAGGTAGAACCTCTATGTCTACGCCGTACGCTTTAGTGGTTTATTTGCAACGCGATGAATTTAAACATTAAATAAAAAATGTTGTGCCATTTTTTTAATCACGGCTGACCTATGTCATGACTTGTATTTGTAACGACGAGTAAAAATAAAAAATAAAATCACCAACAAAACATGGTTCTATTTTTAGTAATAAAAATGTACATTGTTTGAGGATAATTGACTGCCAGTGAGGTGGGATATTAAATTTTACTGCTCACAAATATATTATTTTTAAATCGAACAGAGGTACAAGTGGAATAATTGCTATCAATCTCATCCAGTTTGGTTTTGCAATGATAGAGAGGTCAGGGCTAGAATCCCGGTAGGGTACACTTAACATGTTTTCCCCCTAATTGTTTCTCAATTTCCCTCCTGAAAATGTGGACATCTCACCTTTAAACTCTACTTTACTGATCTCTAAACAATAGTTGTAGATAATTTCTTAAGACTCAGAAGCGCAGTCAGATTTGAAGCAACAATAAAAATGTGCCAATGTGTTTAACCACTCACTAGCTCGCTCATGCGTCCACTGTAGAACTATTTGTCAGTACGAACACACGGTAGTTTCATGCAAGGGTCAGTGTCAAATACAAGAGTGCCCATAGATCATCATATTATGTATACAAGACATATTTGGTGATTAGGAACCAACAAACATATTTACTAATGAGTAAGTATACAAAGGAGTCAGTCTAGTTAGTATTACCATTATGAACCCTGGCATTAACAAATAATATATTATTATAATGGCAGATAATGTACTCAGAAAGGGATTCCACTCTTTATGTTCTATGTTATTTGCTATTAAACTTCAATTGTTCTATATATTATATATATTCATTGTTTTTCGTTTATTATTAAAGAATACTTTTAAATATTTATTATAAAACATGATTGTTAGATTTCTCGGCCATAAGCACTCGTAGTCAAGCACAGCATAACGAGCGCCAATCCACTTCAGTCAAACATACATTCCAATCCCGAAAGCTCGCCTAATCTCTCATACTTGCTATTACTTACTCCCCGCCTTATTTCAAGAATTACAATGAGCGTGTTTCAAAGAAGTAATATTGCCAACAAGTGACCTCACGCAAACACACCAAACTGTATAACCAAGACATATATATTGGATGTGAACCCATTTGAGCTTCCCGATCCATTAGAACACAAAGCAACAAAACAAATGACCGAACATGTCTCTCTTTTCTTTTTTGTTTAACTTATTAATTGAAATTCTCCTTTATAGTTTAATTGTTTTTTTATCTTTGTTGGAAATCCTTTCAGGTATGTTATTGCTAGCTTTGTCTATGTTTCAAAAAAGATGTGGGCCTAGCATATATCTTCAGAAGGTTAATATATTTAATATGTATATTTTTTTATTTATTCACGTGACAGTATTTAAGTAGAAATACTCTGTACAGAATATATTTGTTTAAAAAAATCTTGAGCTATAAAACAATTCTTTATTATGTTTCTATCCAATTCATGATGTTACCGTTATGTAAAATTAATCAATGACTTTTGAAATAATATCAAAGTTATGTGACATGGTGATAAAATATCAAAAAGAATAACTTAAATCTTGTTTGTTTATTAAGTTTAACACTATGCATATTAATGGTGTTTTATAGGAAGCACTGTTTGATAGTATCCTTCAGCATAATCTATAGCTTACATCTTTTATAAAATATTTGTAAATTAGTCAGTATTATTTTATAAAGGGTATTTGACTATTAGTAAAAGTTAGGTCATATTTATTTTAACAAAGAAATTTGATTAAATAACTATGGCAACATATTACCTTTCTTAGACATAATAAACTTTACATTTCTTGAATATTTGTCATGGGCGTAAAGTGAAGTTTATTTGATTTTTTTTTTTTTAGTTTTCGGTCAAATGTCTGGATGCTCATGACAAAATATGCTCAATAATTATGTGTATCTAATTTAATTAAAATCATTATTATTATCATCACCACGTCTTACTACCCATTCGGGTTATACGAACTTACGCTGTGTAATGGTAGGGTGATTGTGAGATGAAATGGAGGACCTACAGTTTAACGTGGAATCTGAACCATGGTGGAGGCCTGGCATTCCACCACATTCACAAGATGTCTTGTCAGAGGTGAAGTAAGGGTTTGCCAATCAGATAAATCTGTGCCGGGACCGAGGATTTAACCCCGGACCCCCCAGAACCGATGACTGACACCTTACCTCTAGACCACCAGGTCATCTAAATTTAAACTTATATGCTGAAAAATGTTTCCTTTTATTTGACAAAAAAAAGTTTTTGTCTGCAGAAATACTGAATAATTTAGCTTGCTCCCCCTTCCATCCTACTCTTATCTTACATATATTTGTGTTCTCGTCTGGTTAATTAGAGTAGGCCTATTATAATTCGCTTTTAGTTTACATGTGTAAGATGCCGCCACGTTCCTCCAACAAAGCAACGTAAACCGCAGAGAGAAACGTGGATCATGATCGTGAGTCTCAGAGAATTGTTCCAAGCAGACGGCGACCTTGTTACCAGTTGTGTAGTTACTGCTTTCTACTCGACTAAGATAATGTTGTTATGTACGACTGGTGGAATATGCGTGTCTTGGGATATTCTGAGAATGTCAGAAATACAAGTCAATCATTCAGTTCGCAAATAAGAATATGTGTTCTAAAAGCTTAATTACGTTTCTTTTCACAGCAGGCAGACTGATAGCTTTGTGTCGGCTATTTGCTTGGACAAATAACTTCCCTATTGATATATTTATTACACCCCTCATAGTCTAAGGGTAGTTTTTCTTTTAACACCGTGTATTACTACCTGTTCGTATTATATTCATATGTACTAATTAAGCTAGTGTTTTTTAGGGATTAGGAAGGTAATATTTAGAGGAAGGGTATCCGCATTTGCGTGAAGAATTTAAAATAGCGTATTTAGAATAGATTTGTGTCCTAAAATTTAAAATCGTCCATGCATATTGATGACGTCATATTAAGCGATAAAGTTGCTATTTTTATTATTTGTTTAGATAAACTGGATTTGGTTAAATCGGTGTACAAAATGTCAATACCCCTTTTAATGAAAGTAAAATTCTATTTACCGTAACGGATGTAAAATACATAATATTTTTTTTGCAACAATATACTAAGATAAAGTTCATTGTTCCTTTCATATTCTTTATTTTTTGAATGAACGTTTTAAAATTCATCATATAAATCATCATACATGATAAATTTTGTCATATATAAACAATATTCACAGTTAAACAAACAGATAATTCCAGGAGCCATTACTTAGTTTATTAGCAGCTGCCATTTTGGGATGGATAACCATATCACAACATTATATATACATGTTGTTCAAACTATATTCAAAAAATACCCATGCCAAATTTCATTAAAATCGTTCTATCATCTTTCAGTAAATATGGAACAAACATCCCGAACAGACAAAATGCCAAATGGTTGAGTTTAACCAGGAAATGGTTCCTCTCGGCCAATTAGTGTAAACATACGTATATGCTTCCTTTAATTTGAGTGGTATATTCAAAGTTTGGAGTCTGTCTGATTTATTTGCACAGTAATAAAACTAGAACAATCCCTTGCAGGCATTAAATATATATTTTTAAAAACTGTTTGAGTTTTTGGGGGGTGGGGGATGTTGACAGTATAATACCATTGTATTTGTTAAAGATACACTTTATATTAACTTCTTCTCCACTACATGTCCTTTTTTTACCTTACAGGTATATAATGCCCCTATATGTGAATTTGTATTTATTCGCCAATTTTATTTCATTTGTTTTGTATGTTCTTTATGATTTTTACGAATTAGTTATTTTACGTTCTCCTCTCCCTCCGAAGGGTCTCGTCCTACGAACCCATTCTCTAGGGAATGGAGACTGCGCGCCAATATGTAGATAATTTTAGGAAAAATTACTTAGTTTGCAAGGCCGTAGCACACCAATAGTTTCAGGGGGGTGGGGTTGGTGATCACATTCCCCAATTGCTAGAAGCTAGAGAAAATTCTATATGATAAACACCTCTATAAGCTCTTTGAAGTTTTATCTGTGTGTAAAATAATAATAATAAGGTAACCGATAATTATTTGAGGAGTATGAGATTTTAGCATATAAGTAGTAATGCATCCTACAAAATACATCATTTATTTGTTCTTGAAATTAACTTGAAAGGAGTAATAACTGTTGGCTTACTGCAAAAATAAATGTTTAGAAGATGTATGAATGTTAACTGCATTAGAAACTGTCAGTATTTTGCTAGTGCATGACTTGATGAAGTGAATAATGTGTTCCAACTCTCCTTTTAGACAAGCGCCATTTAACTATTTTACTCTATACGCGGACATTCGCGGCCAGCCAGCACACACAGAACTAACTATTTATTAATATGTTTGAGTGCCAGGAAAACTTCGCTGTTTCTAAGATAACCTTCATATATTCAATCTTATATCAATAGGACAAGGAAAGAGTGTTTAAAGTAATTTTTGAGGGTAGTTTTTTTTTTAGCATCGCGTCTTACTACCCGTTCTGGTAATGCGCTTAAGTACTAATTACTCTAATCTACACTAATATTATAAAGAGGAAAGATTTGATTTTTTGTTTTTTTTTGTTTGTAATGGATACACTAAAAAACTACTGTACCTATTTTAAAAATTCTTTCACCAATATAAAGCTACATTATCAGCGGGTAGCTTAGGCTATATTTTATTTTGAAAATTTAATTTATTCCTCATAAAAATGTTGATAGTCATTCGTATTTTATGGTAGAGTCTATGATGATTCTTCAATATGTGTGTTGAAAATAATAATGCGGCGGGGGGGTAGGGGAAAGGTCTAGTGGGTTAGGAATTGGGAAGGTTGAAGTTAGATAAAGTGAACCTGCATTTGTGTGGAGGGAGAGTGTAAAAATATTTAGGAAAATCTACCCGAGTTCACCCGAGCGAGATTATAAACACGATCTCCACATTCTTGTCAGTCTAGCTAAACAGTAAACTAGTGCGTTAGCTAACTACGCCACCAGGGCGGGTTTGAGAGTTGTTGATAATCTCAATTTGGTAAAACATTATTGATTGAACTTAAAAAAGAAAGCCCCAAGCTAATAATATATTATAGACCAGTGTGATATCTGCTCGAAACACTCACAAAATAAAATATTTAATATCTTATATTAAACCAAATTACAAAGTAAAATAAATATTCTAGGAAATACGGCAAATAATGTATATTATACTGCTTCGGTATTCATGCGGACAAAAAAAAATTCTTATATGGTCCATTTTCAGTAATGGTCCTGGCCGGAAATATTGAGACACGGTTTCCTAAATTGTGTCCCAACTTCCCTCCAAGCAAATGTGGTTACATCACCTTTAATTTGTATCTTTTTAATCACTATCCCCCAGTAATTAGTACTAAATATGGTTTAAATAGGTAATATTATGTTACTTATAAATATTATCCCATAGTTCACTCTAAATTGTATCATCCCCTTCAAGGTAGAACGGAATTTCACCTTCCGGCTGATCCACAAAATCCATTATAGCTAGGCCTGTCAGTATTTCCAGGGACTCACAATAAAACACCAGATTAAACTAATGTTCAAACCTGCCTGGATATAAGAACTACGTAAGTCTAGTTGAAAAAAAATTACACTGCAATCGCTTATGTGGTTATAAATATCCTAGATAAAATACACACAACATCCATCCGAAACTTTAACACGGACTTGAACCCCAAAACCTAGGTCTATCATACCTCAATTTACCTGGTTGATATCCTATTGAATATAATTAGCTACGGAATCAGTTGTTGACAAATATCCGGCTGGTCCTTCACCGAGACTCACAACACAAAACATGATTAAATCATGCTAAAACATTCTTGGATAAATATTCTACAAAAAAAAAACTACATTTAAATCAGTGAAGTGGTTACAAAGATATATACAAATATCCGGCTAGCACATCACCGGGGCTCACACCAAACCGTGCGATTATAATTATTATTCTAAAAAATGAATGGATAAATACTCTACAGAATAATCAAAACTACACCACAGTAATTGTGTGGTTTCATTGTTATATACAAATATCCAGCTGGCACTTCACCGGGACTTACACCAAAACACCCAATTATAATTACTATACTAAAAAAATGCCTGGATAAATACACTAACGAATAATAAAAACTACCCCACAGTAATTGTGTTGTTCCATAAATGCATACAAACATTCGGCTGGCCCTTCACTGGAATTCACACCGAAACACCTGATTATACACAAATAATGCTCAAACCTGCCTGGATATTGATCCAGTACAAAAGTAACAACCACACCGCAATTGGTTAAACGGTTCCAGAGATGAATAAATCCGGCCGTATCTTTAAAAGACAAACAAACCCTGACTGTATGTATGCGAAATCCTCTCCTAGGAGACATCCTGATGAATAGAAATAAATGCACCTCAATAGGTTGTCAAATTCCAGGTATCCTTGGCTATAGAAAGATATTCTTAAATATAGTACAGAGCTACAATATATTTTTACTTAAATATATTCCATACCTTAAAAAAGCAGAGATATTATGTAAAGTGGTTTTAAGCTCGTAAAACCAAGCCATATTTATCCTTGCTTTTCAATTATCATTTGAACCGCCTTACTCTGATATTGTATTATTACTTGCCTATGACATGGCCAGTTTTATTGTTTGGATTTCAAGAATAGATTTAGTAAAAAACAGATTTGACAAAAATAATCACAGTTAACATTCATTATACATTAAATTTATCATAAACTGATAATAATCAACGCAAATCTTAATAAACCACAATTTTTCTCAATCAAAGTTTTAATTACTAAAGCTTTTTACTAATAGTTATATCATAACCACTATGATAAAATTAAACAAAGTATGGAATTGAACTATGCTCCCACAAAGTTATACACAGTCATAATAACTTTAAAGAAACAAATAAATTCACTTTTATAACTAAAATATGTCCAATGGATAAGATTTTATCAATTTTTTTTTGTCCAACCGGAAATAATGAAAAATATTTTAAATTAGGATTGAGACACTTAAATTACAGAAGATTTTTTTTAAACTCAGCTTCTTACAAATAAAGTAAAAATCCCTTAGATTTATTGTTATTATTATTATTATTAGCACCTCATCTTACTACCCGTTCGGTTTATACGCACTTACGCTAATGTACAATAGTAGGGTGATTGTGAGATGAAATGAATGACCTACAGTTTAACGTGGAATCCGAACCACGGTGGAGACCTGGAATTCCTCACATTCACAATATGTCTTGTCAGAGGTCTTTAGATTTAATCTGTTATTTATGTTACATGTGTGGAATATAATAATTAATCATTAATAAATTTATAATTTGCTATAAAAAGTAATTAAGATTCTGGAAAAAGGGAAGACTTGCATTATGTTACCATGTAAAAACAAGCCATGTGGGTAACAGTACCCAAATAACGTTTGACATGGTTAAACTTTTAATAGCTAAAAAAATAGTATTAACTCGTATGTTAATGAGAGCAAACATAATTAATTAACTTAGTATGTAAATATTAATTATTTATTTTATCATTATCAGAACAATGAAGTAAAATTAATTTAGTAAATAAAACCATTCGGTCATCGCAAAAAGATATAACCCCACCCCCATCACTCCTTCCCAACAGTCAAGAAATAATTTAACGACTTAGGCCTTCTCTAACTTAGGCCTTGGGCGTAGCTAGGCAAACTATTCTGCAGTCATGTGTGGAAGTATAGCATACCTTGCGGGCTGAGTGAATAAGTTGCTACCTTTCAATATTGACGGAGTGTACATAAACAGGATTCATTACAGATTACCAAATAAAAAATGGGAGGTTGGCCTGATGAATAAGATACTCAATAAACTACTGTTTTAGGTGCATATACATTGTCGTAATGTGGACCAGGCACCGAAATGTCAAAACATTTGAAATGGAGTAAACCTAGAGATGACGATCCAGACCAAGCTTGTAAAGATCAAGATATCGCCTATTATAAAGTTAAATATCTATTTGCTCATAATACCGTGATTGTGAGACTACCAAGAAAGCTTAGAAAATAGTATATTGACCTGATTAGAAGTTGAGTAAGAAAGCTGCTGCTTGGGCTGTAGCCACCATGACGTAAACTAAAGGGAAGATGGAATATGATCTGATGAAAGGACGTCATCGTAACGTGAATCAAATAGAATAATGATGGTCTTCTAGCTATACTCTCTCTGATTACCGCACTAGGAGCTGTCACAGGAGGTTATACAGGAATAAATAAATCTGTCAGTAGTGCCCATTCTAAGAGTAATCACTAAACTAAGCCCAGAGCACAGAATCTTGAGAAGGATAAATTGATGATCTTAATTTAGACGTTATTTAATATCAGTACATAACCGACTATTTAGACATCAATTAATATATAAATTAAATGTATTCTTTTTGAGATCTTTTGTTTCGTTTGTTCCAACCGCTTTCACTTCAGTTTCAGGAAGAACACATTTCGGGTTTAGTGAAATTTGGAATTGTGAAGAGATATATAACGCCATATTGGTTCACTTTAAGTGGAGCTGACTGTATATTGAGATCTTGACGTCTTAAACAACGTTAAGTCCAGCGTGTGTACTTACAAAGTCAAGAAAAATATAAATCAATATAAATGAGGCACTTTTCATGTATATTTAGTGAAACCCCAAGATGCGCATCTCAAACGTATGTATAAAGATCAAATATGTTGAGCTTAAGAGCTTAAGTTGCGTGATAAAAGGGAAATGCATCTTTAAACCTAGTTAACCTAGAAAATTTAAACTTTAAATAAGTAGTCAGGGAAATCTTTAGGGTGTGTACCTCAGACTATTCTTACAGCCACAGTGAACCTGACACACTAGACATTGTGACTATACCCCAACTACAGCAGGAGTTTGGGTAAGTAATGGCTAGCAAAAGTTACCAAATCTATTCTCATGTATTAATTCGCCAAATGATATGATCTGCAATACTATAATATGTTGATTTGTTGTTACTTTTGGCAATCAAAGCTTTTGTGCTGTGCACCCTTATTTTTTAATATAATAAAGGAATGCATTTATGTTTTAATTGTGCGGCGAACACGGGCCGAACTTTCAACTTCCTCCTAGACTACTTGGACCACACTGAGTTGTGATTTGGAGCCGAGATCGGGCAGCATAGACATTTGCAGTGCGATGTCGTCCATTACGCAGAAGGAACTAGGAGGG
>CABFVX010006093.1:19147-38823 GCA_902151425.1 Timema shepardi
GGAGTGATCACTAACCTAGTGACAGAGAGTAAGGGTTTGATTTAATCATTCTATTTGGTGGTAAAATGAACTCGGTGAGTTATATCATACTATTTTCTTTAACCTCATCTTTCGGCCTGCGTGTTTTGGAAAATTAATGTTTGGGAAAAAAGGTGGTGAAAGGTTTGTGTTTTGAGGATATCTCCTATTATAATTTAGTTACTTGTAGAGCACCTGTAATGCTACTGGGGAACATCTTGCTCACAATACATTTCTTTGGGGTATTATTTTAATGCTAAGGGTAAGGGGCATTATTGCATTTGTTGGTTTTATCGCAGTTCGTTAAGTCATCATTGTCATTAATTGTTGTTGGGTATTTTCAGTTATGATATTAATGTTAGTGTTTTCTTTATCCTTAATATTTTTATGTGAACTGTTGTTATTGGAAATTTTCATTTATATTATTAAGAACATAATATCCGGAATCTGTGATGATCAATAATTGTTATCATTCCTATCCTTATTTTTAGAGTTATTATGTTTCACTGGATATCTATTCCTTGTTCCCCTTCACCACACACTAATGAAGAGTGCGTGCCTTATTAAGGGAGACAGTATACTTTCACAACAAACAATATGTTGAAACTATATTTTCCTTTTAACCAGTTAAAATTTTCTGCTAGCTGTCGATTACCACCATTCCTATGGCAAATGAACTCTACTTAATCAGGTTGCTAGAGAAACCAAAACATAGAGAGCGAAAATTTTATATTAACCAACATTTTTGGGAAACCCTAGTGTTTGTGGCCAAACATATTGTGAGCCTGAAGTATCAAACTGCGTGACTACCAGTGCGGAAGTTTGCTAAATGAAGTACCACACACATTTTAAACTCTGTACAAATATTCAGAGAAAATAGCAGATGTGGACCTCATTTTTTGTTTTTATCCTACTAACTATATAAAAATGAAATGTTGTATCTCTGTTTGTTTGTTGGTCAATTAGGCTAAAACCATTTTAATGATTCTGCTGCTGAAATCTCACTTGGCTATAACTTGAACGTTCTTTTAACATATAGGCTAATTACAAATTATATTCCTCATTTTCCTTCAAGATAACCTTTAAAAAATTTGCTTGCTACATTTTCAATGTATCAAATCTTAATGGTTCCTAGTTAAAGTTATAATATACATTACAGGTGTGTTAAAAATAATTGTGGCAATAGAACAATAATATGATCATGTCCATAGCTCTTAAATCATTAACTATGGAAAGTCCGACAATGGGAACCAATAATTAATCTTCATAATAATAACAACAACAAAATATGATGTGTATTTGTTTGTTTGTATGCATTTGTGATGGCGCTAAGACTCCAAACCAAAATGACTCGAAATCTTAGATCATACAATATACATGGATTGCTACTTGTCCATTTTATTTCTCATCCACCCCCAAACCTATGTATAATTTTGACAGACATCGAAATTTTAAAAATGTCATGGATATAGTGCGATTACTCCAAATACCCCAAAAAAATCTTAAATATTTGAGATTGATAAGTGGAGGTTTGTGAAATGGGGTATCATATTTGTGCCAAATTTTTTTATGGAACTATTTCTCTCAGTGGTATTAGATTTAAATTTGTCAAGCGTGTATAAGAACTACTCCAAAGAGTCAAAGACCATTTTAAATGGCGGTATACAATAAATTCTCAAAGTCAAAAAATTCCAAACTACAATGCTTTCTCTATAAGAGAGATTTAAAATAATGTTTACTGTAAAGTTACAGATATGTTTAAAAGTTAAAATGGGCCCGAGCCCTGACAAAGTAAACTGTACAGAATTTCTTATTTTAATCTGTATAAAACAAAGAGATTTTAAATTAAACAGGGGTGAAGTGAAGAGTTAAATTAACTGTTACGAGCAGGGGGGTTGAAAATCTCAACAAGTTCTACCAACTAGCTGCGGACCGTAAAACGAGGTGGGGTTAATTAACACCGAGTAAGGAATGGGGGGTAGAATGGTCAAGAAGAGAAAGCTCGTACAGGGAGAGTTTAAATTGAAGTAATGAAAATTCGTGGGGAAGCCCCTAAGCTTCTTGTATTGGGTCGAGTAAAATATTCATCGTGAGGTAATAGTGGGCGAAACGGCCATAAATTTACGGGATAACGCTGGAGAAGGGTTTTAAATCTAATCTTTCTATTATAATTGTGCTCCATATTCAGGTGGAGTTATTCTGATGTAATGGTTCAGAGTTCAGTTTCCCAGTCTCGTGACTGAGGGTACAAAGGTTCTATAACCAAGCACATCCACCCTTGCTCGAGATGCAGGTGGTGGAGTGGTATCGGTTCGAGCAGGGTTCACAAAGGGGTGAGAGGGTTGCACGTAACGAGGTCATGGGACTTAAAGTAAGCTGTTTTTTGTGCACCATGTTTTACATATCCACACAAATATAATAGGGGTAAGGTTGTAGGATATTGAGAAAGGTTCACGTTTACGTGATAGCAGAGAGGGAAAATAATTTGTGAGAAAACTATTGTGGGAAAAAACATCTTAATACATCCCGACAGCATTCGAACCCCGATCTCCTCATCAAACACTAAAAAGACGCGTTAGACCTATATTGACCTTCAATGTAGGTCAAATAATCCTAATATTTGATTTTATCAAACCAAGAATTACTATATTTTCTAATTATAGTTTTTGATGCAGTCAATTATTTTTGTTATTTATTTAATTCAGTGTATAGTTATTCAGAAAACCTTTTAAACCTCACAAACCAGATATCACGTGATTTTAGTCTCTAGGTTCATAATATTGCGTGAAAAAGTTTTAAAAAAATCTTATAAAAGTTTTTTATTTTTAATAGTACTACAACTAGCAATGAAAAGTTATTTAGTATCTCAAATAGTAGCAGAGATATGGACATTTCCACTTCTGTATAATCTTATTCAACACCTAGATACAAATTTTAATCAAAATCATTAGAGCCGATTTTAAAAAAAGAAATCAATTTTTTTTCTCTTTTCGCAATTTAAAAAACTACTCTTATTTTTAAAGTTATACAGACACATAGACAGAGGGCATTGCAAAAAACACTTTTTATGGTTTGGGGGTTCATGAAAATCAACATCTCGGGTTATATTTTTTTAGCGGCCGCTATAATTTACCTTTAGTGTTAGAAAAGTTAAAAATTACATATATTTGCATAAAGATTGAAAAGTATTGGTTTTATAAACATATATATTTCTTTTAAAAATGTTTATGCATCTCAGACGATGCTCATGAGCTCATAAATTTTGTTAATTGTTCCCTGGTTGTGGTTATCGTATCCCCGTAACTCTTTGAGATATTAAATTACTTATCATTGCCAATGTGTGGGTCTATTTATAAAATAAAAACATCTGAACGTAGCCAAATTAATGTTAATTATTCATAATTGAAGCATAGTTTCAAAAACATAATAATTTTAACTTTTTCTAAATTACTCAAACCAGTGTAGAAATACGCATATATATATATATATATATATATATATGATATTTACAATTTGCCATAAGAACTAACAGTGGATAGCAGTAGATTCTTACAAGATCTCCCCTACTCTGTGCAGTTTACAAGGCTGCGAAAATGACCTTGACTGATTTCTGTTTAGCAAGGGAAATGGACCATACAGGGTGGATCCTCCTTTGGGGCTGTGAGGGTAGCAGGGGACATTAAGATTATTTCAGAAGAACTGTCGTGGTCAACACATCAACCAGAATTTACAGTACGTGGTCAAATGGTACGGAGACGAGATCACTTCCACTAGGTTTTAGCATAAATCTAGGCCGTAACAAAGAAAAATATTTGGTGGTTGGTGGGGTTGGTAGGCAAATCCCCCAATTGCGGAAAGCTAGAGACTAATTCTAAATTATAAACAGTTTTAGAAGCTATCTGGAGTGTTTTTTACGGCAACATAACCTCCTAACTGCCGAAGGCTAGGAAAAATCCTAAATATTAAACCTACCTAGAAGCTATCGTAAGTATTTTTATTTATGGCAACATAACCCGCTAGCTACAGGAGGCTACGAAAAGTTATAAATATTATACATCTCTAGAAGCTATCTGAAGTGTTATTCTATGACAATATGTCCCCATTAATGCCAAAGGATAGAAAAAAAAACTAAACACCTTTAGACGCTCTCTGAAGTGTTTTTTATGGTAACACATCCAACTAATTTGTACTTGTATCTTGATATCGTTTGGACTATAAATAAAGCCATACATATTTTGTTCATAATATTTCGGGGAGGGGGTTTGAACCCCTGAAACCTCCCCTCCTCTTGGCATAAATCATTATATGATATATATATATTATAGAAAAATAGTGATTCTCAATATATTAACCACGAGTATTTGTCAATAAATCAACAGATTAGTAAGTCTAATATTCATAAATGAATAATCACTATTATACCGCACAGTAACGTTGGTAGAATCGTAGATACCTCGCGCCAAAGAGAGTAAAATAGCATCGATTTTTGACTAAAGAAAGAAAAAAAAGTATGATGAGGTCACATACTAAACAGGTTACGATCTTAACCCAGGACGTGTGGGGCAGATATAACATGTGCCGTGAGGACATGTCATCAACCACTCCAGTGGCCGCATGGTCTAAGACTCTACTCTCGCAATGGATTAGACTGCCGATGACGAGAATATCGAGGATCAAATCTCTGTCAGGCCTGCTGAAGATTTTTCCAGAATGTGATTTCACTCTCCCTCCATGCAAATGTATGTACACATCCTCTAAATATAGCCTTCTTAAACCCTAAAACCATTAGCGTAATTAGTGTATAAGCGTATAACCCGAACGGGTAGTAAGACGCGGTGCTAAATAATAATAATAGTAATAATTGTTATTATTATTATTATTTTTATGCCGATGAGTAAGCATATTTAAGAATAATGATGACAATAAGCAGTTTATTAATAATAGTACATATTATTTGTTTACTACCAGAGCAAAATGAACTAAGCTACTTTATTTTTTTAACAAACTAGCGTGTAGCCACTCGCATTAAGCAAAACAACACATTCAACAACTTCAAGTATTGGAGAATAATATTTAAACTTATTCGAGATTAGTGTTTTGTGTACGTACAGAGATTCACGATTAAACCTGGACTCCCCTTCAACACCCCAACTCAGGTCACGTGCTCTATTGCGTACAAAACCAGCCGCAACGAATGTTCACTGCTCAAACCAAGTTTCTCTACACTTCTTCCCTCGTTGATAAGATAGTGTGATCATATATAACTACCGTGGTTACCTGAAAAAATAAGGAGTACAACAAGACATTGAAAAAAGGAAAAACGCCTCAAACTGTGCATGCACATACAAACCTTGGAGGTTAATTATATGTATATGTTTACTATCTAAGAAAAGAAATTAAGTAAATTGAAAGAAGCACCTCTTAGTAGGCACCCTATCACAACTAATAATATTGTGCTGTTAATTTAGTACCAAGAAACAAAACTAAATAAATTTAATTCCCCGGAAACAGCAAAAGATGACTGAAAACATCTAAGTTTAAGACAAAATGCAAGCACGCTCAGTGTTTCTCTCTGATGTGGAGACATTGTTGCTATGAACAATAAAAAGCATATGCATTATTTACCATTAAACTTTAATCACTAACGTCATTATAAATCTTTGTTGTTTTAATTATGAACAGTGAACTGCGCTGTTAGGGGTGTTATAACAGGGTTGTTGATATTTCCGAACCCCTCGTAGCCATGGAAATTTACAAGGCATGTTATACATTAAAAGTTAATTTATTTGAATTGTTAGAAATTATTATTATTATTATTATTATTAGCACCGCGTCTTACTACCCGTTCGGGTTATACGCACTTACGCTAATGTGTAATGGTAGGGTGATTGTGAGATGAAATGGAGGACCTACAGTTTAACGTGGAATCCGAACCACGGTGGAGGCCTGGCATTCCTCACATTACCAAGATGTCTTGTCAGAGGTGAAGGAAGGGATTTGTTAGAAATTAAAAACACAGATGTAACCGGAATAGCAGTAGATTGTTTCGACACTACTTCACTCGCTGATGAGATAGCGGGATAATACATAACTTATTCTGTATTCTTAAATATGAGGAGTACAACAGAATAAATCCCATCAAGATTAGTTTACTGGAAACAAACAGAAGGAATAATTTCTAAATTTACTTGAAACAGACAGAATATAACATACTGACTTAGAGTTGTATTATAGTATACAATTTAATACTTTATTTAAGGTCATAAATTAATGTAATATATTAGTTTGGTTGGTTTAATTTTCAACTTCACTTTAACTAAAATATGGGTTTAATTAGACTGTCTAAACAACATAAACTTTCCATACGTAAATTTGGCTGAACAATCTTTTTAGTAAATTTATAAATGTGGAAGACCAAGGATATTTGAAATACACTGTCTACTCTACACAGTTTTTTTAATCAGATACATTAAGGTTTTTTCTTATTTTTATTTTGCCACCAATAAAATGTCTTAGAATATATTTATATAGAAAAAAACTCGCGTTTTAGAAATGTTTCATTTTACAATATTAAAAATATTCCCTTTTGTACACTGTGTCTACAGTTGATAACAATAAATTATAATTACTTCCCCTGAACTATTGATAAAGGTATATCCTTTTATTCAGTCAGACTTGTTCAGGCAGCATTGTAAGGTGTATTGGCAAGCTAATGAGGCATAGTGAGAAGAGGTGTTAAAAGGTTCAATGCTACTTTATTACGTAACAATATGAGTAGATATGTCTTGATCCCTTCACAACAGTCAATGAGGAGCTGGAAAAAAAGGAAGATAATTTCTTTCTTGTGTACTTTAAATAGAGTGGGAATTTCACAGCCTGGTATAAAGTTCGGTGGTCCCCACCACGATAAGTCAAAAGGACGGTTTCTCCCCCTCTTTCCTACTCCCTTTACCAGTAGCATCCCTAGCTAGACCAGTTCTAGGAGGAGAATATTTCCACCCAATCGTGTTGAATTCCACACAATATTCCCACAATACTAACCATGATATATTATGTAGCTACCACAAAGATGATATATTTATTTATCCCTAGAGATAGCATCCTTGAGGAACAAACAGCATCCTTAATTTTTGTACGTTCTGTGTCGTAAACGTCCAACAATCAATTTTCAAGCAAGATAAAATCACGTGCCAAATACTAAAGATATGGCTGGTCGATCCACACCTCATTATTTACTCCATTTTAGTGAGTTTCCCAACTTCATTGTGAGTGTGTTGTCTCTATGAGTGCCTGGTAAGTCAGTATGTTGACAGGTAGAAAGGTATATCTGTATTTTCTCATTAGTTTTCCCAACATTGTTAAAGCATCAGAATAAAACGAGCTCAGTTAACAATCAAAAAATAAGGACATTTTTATAAACCTTCTTTATTCTTGAAATAAATTAAATTAATAAGGTCGAGACAGCTATAAGTCATCTTTAAAAAACATTCACAGTTATCGATAGGTAAGAAAATTATATACTACCCTGCCTTCATTATCAGTGTGGAGCAGATTCCAACCTCCTCTTTGCCCCAATACAAGTTAATGTCAAACTCTTAAGTGAGGAATATCTTGATTGCTGAAACAATTAAACCAGTTCATTTTTACGTTTAGAATAGATGGTACGAGACCCCCCCACGGACTTTCTTGCCTATTGTTTAAAAGTTGAGATATTTACCAAAAACTCGTAATATATGTGAGACGAAATAATATACACTTACAAACTCAAGCATAAATTGCGCTATAATTATGTGATTTTTTTTTTGTTGAGTCCCGGTTTTAAATTTAATAATTTTAATTTCAAGAATTTATGTCCTTATTTGTATGTTTGAAACGATAAAAAAAAAGATCAATATTTGGTCCACAAGGCTCAACACTTTCTATTAAAATTTAAACTTCCAGTTGAAATTTTCGACATTTTATTAGGTGTTACAAATCTGCATGCCATCGCATTGCTATTAAATTCCTCATTTATAAATGTTGACCAATAAAAAATGTTAATATTGACTATTGAGTCTAAACTAGAGATAGGTCATTGTTGTACAAACATTTTTCCTAAGAGGTTTAAGGAAAAACAAAATAAACTTTTAGATACTCACTTATATTTAATTACTCTATGGCATTGGAGAGTTATTGCGTTTAAATTTAAGTAGTATATGTTTACAGCTAAAGCTCACTTAATTGTATTAATATATTTGCCAAAATCTCAGAAACTGTTGGTTTTATACAAATATATTTCATATAAAAGTTTATATTTTAAATAGTACTACAATTTTGCAATGATAAGTTATTTTAGTATCTCAAATAGTTGCAGATATACGGAAATTTTAGCTTTTGTAAATCTACCCTAAAATTCATTTTCATGGAAAAATTAAAATAGCCAGTTTATTTATAATCTTAATCAACGACTATCTACGAAATTTAATCAAAATCGTTAGAGCCGATTTTAATGAAATCGATCTTTTCTCTATTATTCCTTTAATAAACTACTCTTAATTTTAAGTTTAAACAGACACACAGACAGACGGAATGGTAAAAAAAACTTTTTAGGGTTTGGGGGTCATGAGACGTCAACATCCATCAGTATCTCAGGCTAGATTTTTTTTACGGTCGCAATATTTTACCTTTTGTGTGCGAAAAGTTTATATATATATATTCGTATAGCTTGAAAGTTATTGATTTTATAAAAATATGCTTCAAGTAAAATATTTGTATTATAAACAGACCTACATATTTGATCTTTATAAATAGGCTTGAGATGCGCATCTTGGGGTTTCACTAAATATACCTGAAAAGTGCCTCATTTATATTTATTTATATTTTTCTTGACTTTATAAGTACACACGCTGGACTTCACTGTGTTTAAGCCGTCAAGATCTCAATATACAGTCAGCTCCACTTAAAGTGAACCAATATGGCGTTGTATATCTGTTCATATTTCCGAATCTCGCTAAACCCGAAATGTGTTCCTCCTGAAACTGAAGTGAAAGCGGTTGGATCAAAATAAAATATCACAAAAAGAATACATTTAATTGATATATTAATTGATGTTTAAATAGTTGGTCATGTACTGATATTAAATAACGTCTAAATTAAGATCATCAATTTATCCTTCTCAAGATTCTGTGCTCTGGGCTTAGTTTAGTGATTACTCTTAGAATGGGCACTACTGACAGATTTATTTATTCCTGTATAACCTCCTGTGACAGCTCCTAGTGCGGTAATCAGAGAGAGTATAGCTAGAAGACCATCATTATTCTATTTGATTCACGTTACGATGACGTCCTTTCATCAGATCATATTCCATCTTCCCTTTAGTTTACGTCATGGTGGCTACAGCCCAAGCAGCAGCTTTCTTACTCAACTTCTAATCAGGTCAATATACTATTTTCTAAGCTTTCTTGGTAGTCTCACAATCACGGTATTATGAGCGAATAGATATTTAACTTTATAATAGGCGATATGTTGATCTTTACAAGCTTGGTCTGGATCGTTATCTCTAGGTTTACTCCATTTCTAATGTTTTGACATCTTGGTGCCTAGTCCAAACTAATAGCGACAATGTAAATGCACCTCAAACAGTAGTTTATTGAGTATCTTATTCATCAGGCAACCCTCCCATTTTTCGTTTCGTAATCTGTAATTAATCCTGTTTATGTACATACATATGATATACTTATACTAGTTGGCTTGCGGTTTGTAGAAATTAAATATTCGTTACCAGTGCACGATAATGGGCTTGACGAGGGTAAGGCTAACATAAGAAACACGGTACGTCGTTATTTGATACTATTTTCTGCATCATCTGCGGACTTTCCAGCTGTGGGAAGTCTGATGCCATGATCAGTATACCAGATGAAGAGAATGGATTGCTGTTCAGGAACGTGTATGCTACATCTACGCTGTATTGTTGTATCAACCCAAGTACCAATGTTTTTCTCAAGTCCCTTGGATTGTTGAGGGTATGGGCTATTTCCATTATTCAAATAACTAAGAGAACATTCCACCTTCCGAGTCAAAACACAACTCTGTATTTTAATTGGAATATATCGCCTCCCATAAACAGTTTATTAAAACAGTAAAATCACATAGCTGTGTGGGTGAACATTAGAATAGACTATAGAGTAAAGATAACGAGATAGATAAGGGAAGATAATGTTTGATTCTATATCTTTATCTATTCTGATTTATCCGGACATATTTAAGGATTCTTATTACAATATATTATGGACGTGAATCTTAGTAATGATCGATCTCAAAACTCTTAAAAATCCATTCAGTAAACATGTAAATTTACTTGTTAAGAATATGAATGATTATAAAAGTAGGCATTACAAAATAAGGATCAGGTCAGCAAAGCTTACAAAGAGCTGACTTCCCTAGCACTAAATTTGAAGAGAACAGAGGAGTATCTCGCTTTACAGTGGTTGACATAAAACTAATTGCAAGAAATGACCACAAGAGAGCCTCTCTATGTAGATCGATTATATGGATGGTGATTTTTATTTTGACGCGCAAGGTGTTCCCATACACAATATTAGCAACTGAATTAAGCTTAGGATAAAATATTTAAATCTACTAATACCCCAATTATTTTGGTTGGAATAACGGAATATAAATTTCAAACATATTAATTTACGGCCAACAATGAAAACATTTTAATAAAATATCTATATTATTTTATATGTATTGATAATATCTATCAAAAGAAACATCTGCAAATAACATGACCTGATATATGAAGCTATTAATATGGGTTTAGTAACTAACTTCTACTCTTCTTCTACCAAAATCGTACTAGAGCCTATAGACTCAAACCCTAAAGGTGATTCCATGTACATTTACTTGTATTCAAAACTTATCAGTAGGGAGAGGAGATATTTCTTAAATTCTTTAACGAATGAATATAGTTATAAAATTAGAATAGTGGTGGTCGTTTCCACAATGGATATACACTTAAAGAAAGTTGTATGTACATCAAACCTCAACTCTATCAGTAAAATGCCTTTCAGGTTGGAAGAAGGTGACTCCATATATTTAATGTTGGATGTATTTTACAAGTTTTCATTATTGTTGAAAGTGTATCTGTGTATTTAGTACGTCTAGATATATTAATAGGTCCCTTTATCTATAGAGAGACAATAAAAACCTACAATATATCATAGAAAGTTACGGATGATATGATGATAATTAGTAAGAATATTAAACGAAAGTATACACGGATACGCGATGCATGATATGTTTCTTATATCATCACTACATAAACCTTTAAACCTATCAGAGAACCTTTTTAACAAGATGGTGAATATGAACGCGTTAGAATAACCGGATTATGAGTATGGGGAGGAATACCCACCTGAAAGGAAGCATAACAAACAAAACATGTATTGTAATGCTATATTTATACATTTCAAACTCACTCAGAAAGAGTTTTTTAGTGTAAGTTAAATTGTTAATATTACTAAGCTCCGGAATACACATATTATGTTTGATGAGAGTGATGGGCCAGTAGTTCTGTATAATACGGTAGCACCTTACACCCAGGAGTGATCCTATGAATTACACCAAGTAGGACCTTGACATGTATAAGCCTATGCTCATGGAAACCAACGTGCAACGATTCAGGGACGAAGCTTGCTTTTATTTATATTACCTATAGTTATTGAGGAGGATGAATTTAAGGGAAGAAGTTTGAATAGAAGAGGATATATCGATTTTACATTATGGGATTATCCTAATAAAATGGTCCACCTATTACGACTCTAGCACGTATGAGCTAGCGTGGGCTCTTTCTCCTTAAGACAATGAGATCGTTTCAATCATTTAGGAAATAAGCAAGCCTGCAAACATCGGATAAAATTATGTATTATATATTTCATTTGGAGATAATTAGCTACCAGTTTTTTTTAAAAAAAAAAGATATTTTCCCATACGTTCAAGGGTTCCTTTACATACCGCCTCTGATGAAAGTTCCATTATGGATTTTTATCTCTCAGGTAAACTCTCTCAACCCCAGCTGGGTTAGAACCCACCAACTTTGGGTCTTAATATTATAATACCTAAATCCATCCTATAGTCAAGTCTGTCAAGTTTGAGGTTGCACGTGAATTACATCATCAAGCATGAAGTATTTTGGCAAAAAATACATGTCAACGTACGAGGATTGAACAAATTACTGTATGCTGATTATGGAGATTATATCTTATTGTTTATCGAACAAGATATACACGTACCGTCTCTCTGTCATTGAACTGCATTTCAAATGGACTTGGTTCAAGGCTGAGATGGAAAGAATGTATCCGCATTTAGGGTGCATATCCTCCGTTGGATGACCGCAAAACAGTTCTCCTTCCATATGTCTTCTGCAGAGGAATAATGACTCAGAGTCTTACAACGTCGATTTCAAATATAACATGGCAAAAAATAGGATCAATAGTTTTCAATGGACAGAAATGTCAAGGCCAATAAAATAACACAATTAAATCAGGTGACTAAGACATGATGTGGACGATATTCACAGCTCAAGGATCATATCAACGAATCAATACGATTGATTCTTTACTCCACGAGTTGAATCAAACACTACTATTGTCAATAAAGATAAGATCAATCTACCTTTAGGATGACAGACCTTTACATACCATCTATCTACATCCCAAAGCGATCAATCAGTAATTTAAAAAGCTTAAAGTCAGTGATATAATAATTCGTATTAGTAAGCATAAGCATGTTTTTAAGAGTGTTATACTGAAAACATGTCTGTGGAACCATTAAATATATGAGAAATAAACCTACCATGGGAGGATTCTACGTCAATTAGTTCGAGAATACGTCACATCAGGACGTGAATCTCGATTAGAAGAACTTCAGACGTACCGGAGATAGAGTGTAAGTCGAATTGTTAGGGTTTGACTCGCCAAACAATGTGTGGATCAATATGACAAACATTGTCTAGCGAGGGATAACCACGCGTCTGTTAATTTCCCCTCCTCTCCATTTATCTCGGAAATCGTACAAAGGCAAGTGCAGAGAGGGAGTTTCATATATTTCAATATTCTCAGACAGTTGTTTTCCGGTTGAAGGACATGTCTGTCCGAGATTTATTTCCAATAGGAGCTTAAAGTACTTCATCACAGAGGACAAGTATGGTTATTCAGAGACTAGCTATGAACATACGCACTGACTAGGTTTCCTTAGTCCTGGCATGTGAGAGACGAGCCAGTGCATTGAAGGCTGCTCCGAGACCGGCCATGCCTACAGGCTGAAGGAAGGAGATGGTCCTGAGGTCCTCCACAGGTAGCCCGGGCTAGACAAGATGGAATAGAATGCGTTGTTCGAGGATTTGGACCGTGTCAAGTTCACATAACACAATCAAGGAAAGTGTATATCCAAAGTTAATGAATAACAAACATATATCGAGTGTAGTTTAAAAGGAGGGCAAGAATATTGTGATTGCGACGAGGATGAACTTAAAATCATCGTGCTTGAATATGTGGATGAAATCGGTCTTACTGGTATAAACTTTGGCGGGGAATCATACAGAGGCTTAACGCTTCGTAACGAGGTCAGACAAGATATAACACGTTTGAGTTCACTAAATTGTAGCATGTACTCCCGTGTATGATACTATGGTCTTGGTCCTACCCTCATTGATAAAATTAACAAATCTTATTTTATATTACTTATAATAAAATTCTATATTCACGAGAGATGAACACATATTCATCATATAGGTTAATCTTAAGATATACAACGTAATTAAGGAAGGCAAATTATTTGAAAATCTTATCGTTCTTAAATGCTCTCAGGGTCAATCTGAAAAATAGTATAAACATTATTGCTTTGACTCTCATTCTACAGAAAGTTGAGTTTTGGTAAAGAGAATGAAAGAAATATGAAAGAGGGAGATAGGGAAAGATTAGAGAGAAAGATAAAATTAGTGAATGGCTCAGAAAGTTGTTAGTCGTTAAGGGCAGGGGGGAGGGGAGAGTATAGAGGCGATTACTGAATCGCTCAGTTTGGGTTGGAAGAAGAAAGAGTGAAAGAAAGGATGGTATGGGTATTTAAGGGGGAGGAAAGGGGCTCCAGGCCAAGCTGCACCTTCGTATGGAATCGGTCTTCCCCAAGAAGTTCTTGCTAAAATAGACCAGGAATGGTAACGCGCTGGCTGTCCTGTGAGGGAATCACCGTACTTTATGTTATAGTTTTGAAGTACCCACTATTATTAAACTAAATTTGAACGAAAACTCGTGCCCTTTTTTTCCAGCCTCCTCATTGGCTATGGTGTGAAGAGATAAAGATTACCTACTAGCTTGGCTGCATCACACTAGAAAATGTTCTCGACTATAGATTTATTAAAATGAATATGTTGCAAGAAAAATTTGTGGTAGATAAGTAATTTTTTTAATGATTCAATTTTTCTCTGATTTTTTTAAAAATCTAGTTTAAATAAAACTCTAAATGAAATCAAATTAACATTATATACTCGATATTAAACATAACTGAAATTATATTTATAAAATTATTTTTACTAAACCATAAGTTGTAGGTATTTTTTATTAATTCCCAAGAGATTTTGTTTAAAAATGCCTATCTAATGTCAGCCTAGGTAAAGGTTAACCCTTCTTTAAAAAATCTGCCTTATCCTGTGTTTTTTCAAGTGTATGTATAATTTGTATATATATTATTTTTAGCGCCACGTTTTACTACGCCTTCGGTCAATACGGATAAGTAGACCTACTAATCACGCTATTGTGTTATGGATAAGGAAGATTCAATTTAGAGGAAGGATACACTTTTTTGCCTTAAGAAATAGTGGAAAACCACTATGGAAAAGATCCCTCAATACTGCCAACCGGGATTTGAACTTTAAACTCCCCGGGCTAGAAACTCACTCTAATTTAGCTCTATGCCAAACACAAAGGTCAGACTAGATAAAGAGATTTAACATAATTTAACAGTAAACATTTATTGTCCTTTCCGTGGATCAATCTAGGCACTCTTAGATCAATAAAATGGGGCGTTTACGACCGATACGTTTGACGTAGTGTTCTGTTTTTTTCAAGAAGATCTAGATGTTTGAGGCTACAGTGTACGCGAGCTGCATGGCTGTGACTGATGTCAGAACTCTCCAAATACTTTGAGAGGATTTCCCCTAAAAGGACAAGTCTTGTAAGATCAGCTTATCATGAATTATTCTAACTTTAATGTCTGGTCGCACAGCTAGCGTTCCCGATCCTGATGAGTTTTGAAGCTCAGCCTCTACCAGCTATAGAGAAAGTCTAGTCCATTTTACATTGAAAGGGCCCTTAATATATGCTAACATGTTTATCTCGGCCAAAATTGATATAATTTAACTATTTAAATATTGTTATTCCTTAAGTATTGATAATATCTGTCAAAAGCGACAGTTGGATATAACATGACTTGAAGTATGAATACTTTAACGATCTAGTAGCTTTACTAGCGGTCAGAAAATGTTCTTCCTATGGAAATTGGACTCTATGTTGATCGTGTAGTTTTCTCCCCTCTTTCAATAAAAAAAAGCCCTTTCATCTTTTGTTTTCTACTCTAATGGTGTTTCCACACCTTAGATTGAAGGTACCTGTTTCAAAATTGTATGTTTTTAAATTATTTGTTATATATAGGCATTTTATTTATAAATGATAAATAATCAAATGTAAATACTAATTTGAACACTTATGTTTGCTAAGATACACGTGTTCTATTTGTAGCTATGTTTTGGGCCAATAAGTCTACACCTCCCATTCCTTTGTTGTCTTTGAAATATTGTCGGTTGCTAAACTTGCACTCTAGCTTTGTTTTTTATTGACTATCGACTTGTTGTACCGAGTGACAAATTTTAAAATTCCTAGCACTCGCTGTAGACATGCCAGCGTACCAGCATAATATTTTCTGATGTACGAAAGTCAAATACTCCTCTCACCTCATTCTGTAGCTCTTTCTAATATTCAGTGGACACAGATCGTATTGGTTTTTCCTTTATCAATTGTTAGCCATAATGCTTAGCAAAATACGTAGTCATACTTCAATCGACTGAAAGGTGTTCATCCATATAACCATGCGTTTTAAAAACAAAACTAAATATTCAAAATAAATTCCGTATTTTTATAATATATAATTCTGGTAATAAGTACTATAGTGATTAACATGTAAAAATGGAGAATATTCTAAAATCGAATGCTTCGGGTACTTTGACATTGTAGTCCTGGAACGTCATTTGTTTGGGTATTTTGCATAGCCAGACATTAGATGTCCCCCCAAAAGTCACCATAAGTTTGTCTTTGGTATGATTGAGATTCACATATTGCTTTGATCACAAATTAATTCAAGTCATTCATTATTAAAAAATATAAAATTAAATGGTGATTCATACTCCATGACTTCATCTGAGCACGGCGTAGGCTTACAATCCATGCCCATTGTAAAATCAGGCTCTGCAGTTTTCCACTGATTTATTTGTGCTTGTTTTTATTTACCAGGAAGCTTACTTTTACTTTTGACCTTTATATTTATTTTTTGTTTCTGTAATGGAAGTCTTCATCGTCTCTCTCATCTGACCACTAATTATTTTATGGCCTTTCCGCTTTGAACGCTTGTGTAAATTTATAGATTCATCAGAGCTTGAAGAAATGCTCGTATTTGGTGAATATATATTACTTGTTGAACTCAATTGAAGGACTAAAAAATTTTCTTCTCTACTATTTGCAACCTGAACCTCACAAGTCCTCCCTATTAATTCGTGGCCAGACTGATTCAAATACGCCTCATGTTCATTATATGATTTATCACTGTCATCCGTTTCAGCTTCATCATCAGGATCGATTGCATACACCAGTTTCTGTATTTCATCAATAATACTCTCAAATTTACTTGAAATTTAATTGGCAGTTAAGACAAGAAATAACAGTATTAGACGACAAAACAATTTAGACACTAGGGGAAAAAAAAACTAACGTGTTTAAAAATGGTTCAATATAATATGTAAAAAGTAAAAAAGGAGAAAGGGGGTAAAAATTATCCAATTATAATTATTTTAGAATCTATTCTAACCCTATTTACCCTTCTTTTCTCCAGTTTAACCTTCTTACACCAGATACCGTTTTTATCCCGTTGACCCTTTATACCTCATTTACCCTTTATAACCCGTGTATTCTATTTAACCTTTTACCCTTCTAGTACGTCTGGTATATAAAAAAATCTTCACTTTTTGATTGGAATATGCCACTTTCTGTGGTCATAAATGAGGTCAAAATAAACCTTTTCAGATAGGGAGCAACATTAAAATCAGTGCAGGACCTCAAAATGGCGACTATTTGTAGCCTCCATTTTGGTATCCTAGAATTGGTGGTATCTCATCTACTAATGGTTCGATTTTAATTTTTCCAGGGTTCTATTCACGTGTCCAGGTGTCATTTTTTAATTTTCCGAGTGTGATATCTAGAAGGGGAATTCCTCACTAAAAAGCATAAATAATAACTTTGTCTATATGAGTTTTTTTTGTTCAAAAGCTCTTATTAAGTACAATTTTTTTAAATCATATTTACTTTTCTCTAAACCTTAAGGTTTCCACATAGTTAAAAAAAATATGTACCTTAATTTTAGAATAATAAATAAATTAGCACCTTGGTTTTTCCTAATGGAGCATCTCCATTATACACATTGGTTGCCAATTAACATAAAAGACAAGAACTAAAATACACAGAACTCAGTGTACTAGAGTACTTAGCGATGATCAGTTTGTTATCCATAAAATAAAATATCCCTTTTCTGCACTCGCTGTGGATTAGGCTCATAAACAAAACAAAGCTGTCATAAAAGGAAATAGTGGTGCTGTTGGTGTGTTGCAAGTTTAAGCCATATTAAGAAGGTGGATTCTGGTTGGGTCACAATCAGCTAGCATTCTAGATAAGTTTGAGTCAACGAGAAAAACTAACAGTACTTACAGGATTGTTCCCCATGAACAGTAAAATACTTACCAGAACAAGTTTCAGGATCAAAAACATGCATTAAAGGGAAGCTTTCTTGAATTTGGAAATCCCTTTAAGCTAAACTCCTGTGATCTGTTGGTATGGGACCCTAAGGTTTTAATGGATAAAGAGCGATTGAAAGCTGTATTATATGATGAAGAAAAAACCTTACAGCTGTAAAACAATTATGTGAGCGAACTTTTGAGTAAGGAAGAAAACTGAATGTATTTGCTCCATTGCAGAAAAATGGAACCAAGTTCTGTGGATTTGAAAAAAAAAATCCTCCCCAATGATTTCTGACTTGAGAAATTATGTTTAGCTTTTCTCTAGGGCTTTAATTTTAAGTCAAAACAAAGACTTAGATCTGAACAAGTTTTTTGAACATGAAAACACCAGCGTTCCACTTTCTCTTAATTCAAATGGTGTTCTGCAATCACATTAGAAGTCTCAGCTATTTAAAATCCTGGAAGAATCCATTGATCCAATAAAGTTTGAAAGATTCTGTGACAGAATAATTTACGATGGAGCTGTATTAATTAGCACATGCTCTTCCACCCAAAGTAATCATGAACATTTGGATAAAACTGTGACACAGAATTCAAAAAACAAATGTCGTATGAGTCTGAGATGTTTCATTCAAAAAGAGTACACATTTCTTGGGATACTTACTCAAAAACTTGTCTTAAGACATTTGTGAGAGGGAAGAGAGGTACTGGTCTTCGTCACTAAGTAGCACAAGGAAATATCTTACCAAAAATTGGAATAACGTCCTCTGCTGTAATTAAACTAAGATCGAACTTTTCAAGTTTCTTGGAGAGCATGCACTTTTGAAGTCTGATTGGGTTCACATCATTACTGAGGTTGATGGCATCATTCGTTCATCTCAATTTGGAAAAACTTTGAGTTATAAGGTCAAATACAGACAACAGGAAGAAGCAGATGGCAGGATTTTCCTACATGCTAAAGATAGTGTTGAGCATGGAGCAAAATCCAAATCTTTATTTACATGGTAAATACTGATGTAATTGTTTTGGTAATCTCTTTTTTCCACATTCTCAAAGTTGCTGGTCTTCAGAAGATATGGATTCTATATGGAGCTGGGAAATCTTAGAGGTTCATGAGCATTAATTCCATGTTTTAAAGAATAGATGAAGATAAAGCTGTTGCCTTGAGATGATTCCACGTATTCACAGGATCATATGTAGCTTCATCATTTGCCATGAACAGGAAACAGACCGCCTGTAAGTCTGGAAATCATTCTCTGAAGCTACGGAAACCTTTCATGCTATATCACTACCAAATAAGCTTATTTATGACGAGACTTTTCAAGTTCTGGAGAAGTTTGCTTGTTTGCTTTACTACAAAGATGGAGAAGACTTCTCAGTCAATCATGTTAGAAATCTTCTCTTTACTTCAAAAAGTCGTGGTCTATTAAGTTTGCCCCCACCTATAAAGGCATTAAGGAAGCATTTTCTCCATGTAGCATACCAGGCAGGACAAGTCTGGGGTCCTGCCTGATCAGTGATGGACAACATTCCAAGACCAGAAGGATGGGGATGGACCAGAGCTGCAGGGGAGTGGGTGCCGTTCTGGTCTTCAATGCCCTCTTCTTTTTTTTTTTTTTTTTTG
>CABFVX010006094.1:0-19041 GCA_902151425.1 Timema shepardi
ATAAGCAGTCTAATTTATTACACGAGTTACACCATGGATTGGTTTAAAACCGTTTGGCCACTGAAGCGGCTATTTTGATAAATAATGTTAAAACCTATAAAATAAAACTAATAAGATAGTTAAATGTTTCAATTTTGGCCGCAAAATAAGTTTGTATATTCTATGAAGATTATTCCTACAAACATTCTACTAAAACTGCCTCGATTTTGTACCACGTGAGGACTAACACAATTCCTCAAAACTCTCGATAGCGGTTGAGGTCTAGACATCAGAATATTTTTTTTTTAAATAAACTGCACCGTTTTTTTTACCACCCTGTGATTTGTGTGTGCACTTTATTAAGTGGGTCGTGGCGTGGCGAGTTGTCTAGACTCCATTTCAAGGCGAATCGTTCTCACTTTCTCAACAACAACAACAAAAACTTTTAATAAATCCGTTCGTATAAGAATATAATTTAATGATCATGATTGTATATCTCCTCTTCAGACAGGAGGCCATCTCATCTGGCGATCAAATGCATCGCAACGTTCAATCCCTCCACTAAAAGGATGCTGGTTGGAGTTCAGGCTACAGCTCAGGGAGGATAACATTTTGCTACTGGGTATTATATAAATACACAGGGAATAGTAAGTAATTGGTGACCTGGCGGTCAAGAGGTAAGGTGTCGGACTTCTGTTCTGCGGGTCCGGGGTTCAATCCTCGGTCCCGGCACAGATTTATCTGATTACCAAACCCTTCCTTCACCTCTGACAAGACATCTTGTGAATGTGAGGAATGCCAGGCCTCCACCGAGGTTCGGATTCCACGTTAAACTGTAGGTCCTTCATTTCATCTCACCAGCACCCTACCATTACACATTAGCGTAAGTCCGTGTAACTCGAACGGGTAGTAAGACAGTAGTTCTCTGGTGCTAACAGCCCACAGTCAACCTCGGGGGTCTTGGGGTAAAATGCTCGCCAAAAGACTCGATGTTCGTGGGTTCAAACACCACTGAGGTTAACGGATTTTCTTGAGCGATAAAAATCCGTAGCACAACTTCCTTCAGAGGGGAAGCAAAGCCGCCAGTTCCATGTTAGAACTATCTGCTAACAGATGGGTTCGGTGTGAGCTAGAGTAATTATTTGGTAGTAAGCCTCTTCTCCCTGCGCGTTCGGGCTAACTGCATATTTACACTACTCGGTAGGGAGGGAGAAGGAAAATAGAATTCGAAGAAATGTATTCGCACTGGCCTAGAGGAAGTTTGATAAAACATTGAGGGAAAATACCCCAGTACACTCGGTAGGGGATTCAAACCACGACTTTCCCATCCCAGTCAAACCAGACTAGACGGGACTGACACCTTGGTTCACTGACAACCGACGAGGAGCCATAGAGATTTTGTAAAGTTTACCTCCATGTAGGTGGTTTTTGATGCTCGCGAGCCTTGTAGGGTAGTGAACCACAGGTTGAGTAGCCCCGGCATGACATATTGCGAGATAATGGTGTTGGCCTTTGTTCGGAGAGTTTGGTATATAAAACTTGTATTTAAAATTTGTGGTTCGTTTGGATAGATTTATTATGTTTAGGTTCTGTAACCTGTTTCTTCATGTAAGTTAATCTTCAGAGGTGAAGAGGTGAAGAAGGGGTGGACATTTTTCAGGTGATAAAATGTGAAGCCCTTTACCATAATATCATATTGTTTTTTTAGCACCACGTCTCACTACCCGTTTGGGTTATACGCTTATGTACTAATTACACCGATGGTTTTTTAGGGATTATGATGGTTACATTTAGAGGAAGTATACCCGTATTTGTGTGGAGGGAGAGGAGAAAACCATTTTGTAAAACCAATCCTCAGTACACCCAACCAAGATTTTAACGTCTATCTCCCCGTCATCGGCAGTCTAGTTTACCACAAGAGTAGCACGCTAGACCAAGTGGCCACCGAAGTAGGTCATGTTGTATTAGTTATATATTTTGGAATCATACGCCAGTGTACGTGTGGTGTCAGTTGTCAAACTCATCATACACTGGATTGGCGGTTATAGGGAGGTCAAATCTGGGGTCACGGCATAGTGAAAAGGGGATGGTCTTACATCCCCTCTCCCCACTAATGTGGATGCATCTCCTAAGTCACTCTCCCAATCCCTAGCCCTTGGAATAATAGTAATAAAGCTACTAACAACTCATTTAAGTTTTACACATTAACAACATTAGTGTAGGTGACCTGGCGGTCTAGGGTTAAGGTGTCAGACTTCTGTGCTGGCAGCCGGGGTTCAATCCTCGGTCCCGGCACATATTTATCTGATTACCAAACACTTCCTTCACCTCTGACAAGACATATTGTGAGTGTGGGGAGTGCCAGGCCTCCACCGTGGTTCGGATTCCACGTTAAACTGTAGGTACCTTCATTTCATCTCACAATCAACCTACCATTACACATTAGCGTAAGTGCGTATAGGCCGAACGGGTAGTAAGACGCAGTGCTAATAATAATAGTAATAATAATAACATTAGTGACGATAACCAACTATACCATGAGGATAAGGGCTAGCGACTGCTGCCTGTAACTCACAAAGCATAATCAGCCCTTTCCTTGATGACCTAGCTTGGCGCTTCTGTCAAGTTGGATATTCAGGGTCGGCCAACAGCCGAACGGCGATAACCGATTTAGATTATCTGATTTAAGGGACCTAAATGAGGAGGGTGGTTGAACCACCTTAAGCAGACAGGGACTGTGTCACAGTTTCTTGGGTCAAAATAAGGTACATTGCTCGTCCAGTCAATGCCACTATTTTATTATAATTAACGAGTTATTTCTTTCATATTCATAAATGAATTATTAACGGTCTACGGAATGGGTGTTGTGTTAGTTCTAGAGGTAAGCTAGTTTGTAAGTCGTGTGCTGATATAATCATAAGGTTCAGAAAAGGTCCGTTAAATCAACATAATTAAATACAACATGTGTTGGTTGGTATAGCTGTGAAATTAAAAAGTGAAGGTTCAATAATATAGATTTCTTAAAACGAACAATGTGTAGCTCACATGATTTGGTGGTCGAATGGTCTAAGAAGGCGTCGCTCTCGCAATACACCGGAATACTGATGACGGGAAGATCGAAGCTCGAATCCCGGTTGGGTGTCTTGAGTCATCAGTCATCCTAAATTGTTTTTCAACTTTCTCTTTACGAAAATGTGGGTACAATTTCTCAACCTCAACATATTATCGTAATCATCTCATAAGCGTATAATCCTAACGGATATTTTACTGAGGCCAGAAGACTATAACTAACGGCAGTGAATGGCTGCGTATCTCAAAATGAAGATCGCAGCTTGATCGATGTGACCGAATCTATTTCGATTTTCGATCGACGACTCACTGGCGAGGTTCCCTCGAGTTTGAGCATCCCTGACAAAAACAACAGCTGTCAAGGTTAGTGAGTAGTAGGGGAGACCCGGGTCTCACCATCGCCCGAGAAGAACGAGCTGTTTGTAAGCTGAACGAAAGAGTCGAGAGTGGCAAAGACTTGGGGCTACTTGGGACATCGGTGATGATGACTGGTCTCAAAATACAGTTGTGTAGCGTCAGGTCAGACTTGGAGACTAGGGCCCGTATGCAAGGACGATGCTGAGCACTAGCAGAGCATGAGGCCTGTCGTGAAAACAGCTGTCACGATCGTCTATACTCCATTCACGGTAGGAATTACTCTCTGAAAGGTCTTTTTTCCTACCAATATCCTACTATTATTATTATTATTATTATTATTATTATTATTAGCACCACGTCTTACTACCCGTTCGGGTTACACGCACTTACGCTAATGTGTAATGGTAGGGTGATTGTGATATGAAATGAAGGACCTACAGCTTAACGTGGAATCCGAACCACGGTGGAGGCCTGGCATTCCCCACATTCACAAGATGTCTTGTCAGAGGTGAAGGAGGGGTTTGGTAATCAGATAAATCTTTACCGCGACCGCAATATCCTACTATATAATAGATTTCTGGTAGGGAAAAGGCCTTTCAGAAAACAATTCCTACGCTGAACAGACTTTATGCGCGCAGCGCCATGTTGTGGAAATATCCTCTGAGTACGAGCAGAGTATAGCCTGAGCCAGCCCGGGACCAGACTGTGGCGAGACTCAAGATATTGCGTCATAGATCGTACTAGCACGAGGCTCATACTCTGCCTGTACTCTGGCTGTGCTCAGCATCGTCCATTACATACGGGCCTAGGTCTCCCCAAAACTTTTACTGGACAGTTAAGGTGGTGACGCGAGAAAATGTCAATGTTCTTGCAGTGAATTAAAAAATAATAATAGAAAATCACTTTTATGGCCAAAATAAATTAAATATTGCTCCAGTAGAAAAATAGAGTTTAATTTTTTCTTCGCGGGGGGGCGGGGGATATCAACAGTAATATCCATAATGTGCATAGTCCCATTAAATTACAAACTTTTCAAATTAAGAGAAAAAGTGGTCATTAAATTCTAGGACACACTTGACGCACTGGAGAAATGGCTTTTTCTCGCGATATCTTCCACCTCACCTTAAGATAAAAATATACAAACATAGTCAAGAGTTATCATAAGTTTGAAAAATAACTTGTAAATCGTGATTACAATGAAAAAAGTACTTCTTGCAAGAAGAAGCTATATTTTTTTTCTCTTTCATTTCTCCTAATGAGACCGACGATACTTTGTAGTTATATTTATTCCTGGTTATCATCACAATCTTTATATTCCAACCCCTCCTCCCCTTCTCCAGGGGTACCACTATTAATCTAAAGATGAAGCCAGTCACAAAGAGCTGCTGTCAAGGGGTTGTGACAGGGTAGAGGGGGGATTGGGCAGACAGGGGGGTTAAGGAGTGGCAAGTACTTGAGAATATCAATATGAAGGCTATTCAGACATGAATCATCTTTGCCTTCTACTTGAGCTAAAAGCATTTACCTATTTTAACTATAAAAATATACAAATTCGTGATCAAATTAGCTAATTAAGTCAAATATTTTGAGTCATATATTCAATTCAAATATAAATAACTACTTTTTCTACTTACTTAGGTCTACATGAATAACTATTTCACGTACTAAAAACAAAATATATTTACAAAGTGAGCAATACAACAATTTTTAAATTATTATTTTTATTATTTTTTTTATTATTATTATTATTATTATTATTATTATTATTATTATTATTATTATTATTATTATTATTATTAGCACCACGTCTTACTAACCGAGCACTTACGCTAATGTGTAATGGTAGGGTGATTGTGAGATTAAATGGAGGACCTACATTTTAACGTGGAATCCGAACCACGGTGGAAGCCTGGCACTCCCCACATTCACAAGTTGTGATTAATACAGTGAACTATGATGATTTTAAATCATTGAATCTATATTTATAGTTTATAGTTATACACTTATTAAAGTAGTGCAATAAAATGTTGATAGTCGATTGACCTTAAATTCAAAGGCTGCTTTCCTAGGTTAATTTTATTTATGACTAGAATGATACAGCTCTATCTTTATAAAGTGCAATGTTAGACACGTGAAACAAAACTAAACTAAAAAATAACATTACGACCAAAACACAGCTTTGTCCATGTCAAACGTTTATCGTTTCAACTACGCTTTTTATGGCAAGCATTTTATGGCGGTGGTCGAGAAGAAGGAAGAAATAAGCACTTTTTTTGAATTCCTCAAGCTTTCTTTTGTTTTTACTATGACAAAAGAATGTTGTAAATATATCATACAGCAAAGAAGCTTCAAATAATAGCACAGCTCCAAAAATACTTTTCTTGAAGAGAGCGAGAGAAGGTTTTTTCAATTATTCTAAGGTTTTCTGTAAAGAAACGTGAAATAAAATATCCATATTTATTACAGCTTTTTTTATAATTACTTTTTTTTTGCGCAAAACATATCTCTTTTTTTTATCACCACGTTCGGGTTACGTGCTTTTGTACCATTTGCGCGAATGGTTTCAGAGATTAAGAAGGTTATATTTAGAGTCAATGTACCCGAATTTGCGTGGATAGAGTGTTAAACCCATTTTTTAAAACCACCCTCAGTCAACCCGAACCAGATTCTAACCTCTACCTCCCAGTCATTGGTAGTCTAGTCTACTGCGAGAGTAGCGCGTTAGAACATGCGGCCATCGAAGGGGATTATTTTATAAAATATTGCTTTAGTACATATTATGTTACGTTTAATTTTCTTGAATATTTACATGAACATCGTGGAATCCAAACAGGAACTTTTCTATTAATTTAATAAGTTTATTTCTAAGTGCCAATATTGTGTGTGTGCCTTAGATTGTATAGGCTTTAGTAAATAAATGATAGCGGAAGAAACATTTTAAAATAACTTTTAAGTACCAAATGCACAGGATTTTATAGCGATTAAATAAATCAAAGTCCTAATCATAATGACGGTGTTAATTTCATTTATATTAGTTTTAACTAGTATTAACTTTGGTAAGACCAGATTTCTATTAATCAGCCTATATATTTTTTAAAGTTTATTTTACTTTTATTTATATGATTGTGTGGTTAAAATTGAAGTAAACGTTAAAAAAAAGTATGTCGTTGTATAAACTGGGTTATATTTTTCAACCGTCAAATCGCTCACGCCTTTCTATCTATGCAACTCACAATGAAGAGATGTCTGACCAGTTGACAGCCACGTTGCGGTACTAGCATGTCACGCTGGTTGCGTTCTTTAAGGCGTTTAATGAAATTTCATGTTTTTGGTCTTGTGAAGAAGATTACTTCTTACACTATTTTAGAATAAATATTAATGGTTGTTTTACCAAATATTCTTTGATGTACCCGCACATATGCCAAGTTGTGTGTTGTCAAAAAAAAGAGGCACTCTTAAACCAACCCACTTGATTAATGAATTAATGCATGAAAATGGACCTTTAAACTTTTATAATTGGCTATATATATATATATATATATATCTTAGATCCATTAATTAGGAAATAAAAATAGATTATAGTTATTCATTAATTTTCTTACGAATGTACTGATCTGACAGTGAGAAAAATTTATTGAATCTATTTTCACATGTTGTCATATAATATTCAAGGGTCGCTTTTGATAAATATTATCAATACTTATAAAATTAAACCAATAATATAGTGAATTGTTATCAATGTTGACCAAAAATTTGTTAGTTTTTTTTCTAAATGATGTTCCAAATGTCCAGTTGTAATAAAATCAAGGATATGCTTAGTAACACACTCCATTATTTCGTCCAGGTTTCGTTAAGCAGCCGCCTGACCCTTAAACCTCCCCTGCGGATAGTCGTCTAGATAACGTATCGAGTCGTTAATTTTTCAACTTAATTTATTAGAAGGGGTATTTAATATACTACCCCTAGATTGCCAGGAGGGGAAAGGGAAGTCGGGGCAGCGGATAAGTTGCCACTTGTTTTTTAAGGCTGCTTGCTCTCTTTTACGATCCTTAGCACTTTAATTAACAAGACAAGCAACTAAGCAGGAAATACCGCGCCATCGCTCTGGAGTATCGGTACTAATCACGAGGAATGTATTCAACGTCGAGCAAGAATGTACTATATCCTGCTCGTGGTTCGTTGGAAAAGAGAATCACTAAAAAGGGTAGTTTTAGAATAATTTCACCTGCATAGGAGTGGAGAGAAGATCGCATATACCTATAACTGCACCCAGCCGAGATATGAGCCTAAAACATTTCAGTCACCCACACTCAAGTATATTGTGGCCATGTGGTTTAAGACTTCACTATCGCAATATCTTTATTTTATTTTTTGAGGTATTTAACGTGCCCTTTCTGAACCGAATTATTATATCAGCACACGAGAATTTATATGAGTGAGCGCGAAAGGTCCTACCAATTTTGCTAGAAAGATATTTACACATGCCTTCCATGGGTTTTTTTTACATGCCCAAAATGACATGGGATCTACGGCTTTAATTTCCTTCCAAAGGAAGATGTGCTACAAATGTTTATCGCTAAATATAAATGCATCGCTCTCAGCTGGGTCTTAACCCACGAACATTGGGTCATGACGTGAGCACTTTACTCCAAGACCACTACTAAGGTTGACAACTATCATACAAGACTAGACTGATCAATGGTGATGAGATCGGGGTTCGAATGCTAGTCAGGCGTACTGAGGGTGGTATTTTATTATATCGTTTCTTGCTCTCCCTCAGCGAAAATGCGGGTACACGTCCTTTAAATTACCCGCCTCGGTGGCGTAGTTGGCTAACGCGCTTGTCGTGTTGAGCTCGACTGCTGAGGACGGGGAGATCGAGGTTCGAAATCTCGGTCGGGTGAACTGAGGCTGGTTTTTCCTAAATGGTTTTCCACTCTCCCTCCACGCAAATGCGGGCTCACTTCCTCTAATTAAACCTTCCCAATTCCTAACCATTAGAGTAATTAGTACTTAAAGCGTATAGCCCGAACGGGTAGTAAGAGTAGTTATTATATTATTAATTAATCCTTTAAATTATGCCTTATTAATCCCTAATATACCAGCGTAATAAGATATATATTTTTAATATCTTTTTTGCCAATTCTCTTGAGTGATTGATGATATGTGTTGATGCTGATTTGTGTTTTAACCATATGAAATAGTTTTAACGACATATCTGTGATATTTGTGAGATAGTTCCTTTATATTTTGAGATATCAGGTGTGAATAACGTTCTCACAGCAAAATTTGTATTTAATACTAGGTTCAAAAAACTTTTAAAATATCTTGTTTTTAATTGAAAGTGGCATGCTGAATTTTAATTACGTAACTATACAACTGTGAACAGTAACAATGGAAAGAGAAATGAAATAAATTCATGCATGTGTTGTTTCTATCTTCATTCATAATATAAGCGGAAAGGTTTGTGTAGTTACATGTATAGTAGGATTTTGATGGTAAGAGACTTTTAGAAAATACAATCATGTTTTTTACTGTCAACAATTATTACATTTTATTATTTTATAAGTAGTATTGTAAAGGTATTGGTAATATTTATCAAAATTAGCAGCTGAAGATAGCATGACTTAAAGTATGAATATGTTAAAGTATTTTTGTTGTTTTTTTTCTAGCTGGGAAATAGGGGTCTTCATTTAAAATTGTATTGGGTGACCTGGTGGTCTAAGGGTAGGGTGTCAGACTTCTATGCTGGCGTCCAGGGTTCAATCCTCGGTCCCGGCAAAGATTTATCTGATTACCAAACCCTTCCTTCACCTCAGTAAGTGCGTATAACCAGAACGGGTAGTAAGACGCGGTGCTAATAATAATAATAATAATAATAATAATAATAATAATAATAATACAATTGTATTGTATTTAATTCTCTAAACTGGAAGTTTGAAGTCCAATTCCTAAAGGGTGCATTAGAATTTTTTTTCTGTTATTTATTTTACATTATCTCTTTAAGTCCCTGCCGGTGTTGTTCCACACAAGTAGTCCTGGTTTGAGCTCAGGTTGTGCCTAAAATGGTTTAATCATTTGTGTAATGGTTTGTACTATAACCCAAACAAAGCAGTTATTTGCGTTGTGGTTGGGTTTCTGGTGGAAAGTTTTGTGTCCTATTAAGTTAGTTGGTAAGTCATATACCGTATTAATAAAGAACACGTCGTGACCCGTAGGGATATATTTATATTCTTAGTAACCCACTTCAGAGGTATAATAATCTAAAAGTCAATTATGGAAAGATCAGGATTCGAATCCCGGGTTGGTGTACTAAGTATGTGAATAGCTCCAACGGGAGCTTAAAAAAATCCTTAGTACACTTAACACTAAGACTATCACTTATTAATAACTTATTCTAATGTGATAATGATGAAAATTGATAGTTAAGGAAAAATTCAACAGCTTCCACTTGAGGAAATAAATGTTCAAATCTTAACTAAAAAATCACAGATTACACCCAACCAAGATTCGACCCAAGTAAAATCCCCCGACCTTACGAACTAGAATCATCAATAGTTCAAACCCTTCCCAATCCACGCTGGTTGAGAATTTAACTTACGGCTACGATGAAAAATAAATTACAAGAAATAATGTGTACAAACACGATTAAAATAAGTACCCTTCTAAAAGATAAATTGCTTGAAAAATAACTAGCTAGCAGAATTGTAAAAAAAAAAGTTTGCGTTGTTGTGACATGCAAAGTGAAGGTGAGACGGCACTTGGTAATAAAGTTTTGTTTCTTACCTACGTTGGTAAAACTGGTTTTATCAGTAACACATGTTCTTCACTAAGAATATTTGTATTATTTTATTTTTTAGATCACCTGAAGAAACCATGCCACTAATTGGACTGTTTTTTTGGTGAAGAGTTTTATATATATACGTTACAGTCCAAACGCGATCCCATGACAAACTTGTTCGGACTAGGTCAAATTGATATATAAAAAATATATATATTCATCGGCCGCACCCAGATTGGAACCGGGGTCCCCTATTCACGCAGACGGGCAGCTCTTTGAAGTACCCTTAGACCACTCTGTACTTCCACAGATATTCACCGACTGAGCAGAGCAACCAGACAAGATCCACTGTTGAAAGTTGAAAATATTATTTGCAGTTTGAAATGAGTGTACCAACAGTCAGTCGCGTGTCTAGGTACACTTTGACAATATTTTCACTTTCGTTTCGGTCCCGTCTTACTTTGCAAGTCAACCTAATGGCTAATTGTCAACTGCCTTAATCCCACACTCGGTAGACAAAGAGAACAGTGATATTATGCACCGATAAATGACGGCCTCAGCCGGGGTCGAGAGACATGAGATCTCCCAGTCCCACACTCGTAGAGAAAGAGAACATTGATATTATATAGCGACTAGAGTTTTCAGGCCTGTCCGTAACAGGTGAAACTTCGGATTACGTGCGAAATATTTTGTCTGTGTTTTATTATCTATTTTTATATTTTTCAAAACAGGAGTTGGCGTGATTCGTATCTATGACTGTCACGCTATCGGAATTTATTTTCTTCGAGTTTCAGATTTTTCTCATAAACATGATATGTTCTACAGAGCAAGACTATATACCTATGGCTTTAGCCACGTGATGGCAATGTGTAGAATCCCCCCTCACCCCCGGTGCCACCCCCATGCATAGATTTTCAGGTTTGTTTTTAAAGAATGTTTGGGATAACTAAGGTACTTAACTAATCAGTGTGCGAAATTATAGATTTGTACCTTATCTGGAAAATTGATAAAAACCCTGGACAGGCAAACAGACACCACATAGCTTTTATTATAATATATATATATATATATATATATATATATATATATATATAGAGAGAGAGAGAGAGAGAGAGAGATGACTGCCCTAGCCGGGGTTGGGAGACTAAAGGCATTTAAGACTTTAACATTTACATGAAAACTCTCAGACACCCCAAGCTCGAATCTCGGTTGAATAACGTGATGCGAATGTGGACGTATTACGAGGGATTTGGAGATCACCATAACTCCAACCTTAAACTATAAAAACCCCATCTTCGTTAAGCTTATATTATTAACATAATAATCCTCATCATCATCACCAACTGTTTTCAAACTATGGCAGTGTCAGTTTAGTATAATGCCTCCATCTTCCTATATCCTTCCAACATTCTCCTTCCTTTAATTGATTCCGTTCTTTTACTCTCACTTGCACACTTTATGTTATCTGCTTCTCCCATCTCCATCTTGGTCTCGCTTGCGGTCTTTTTCCTAAATACTCCATCATTCTCTTTGGTATTCTTTCCTTTTCCATCCTGGTTACATGCCCATACAATCTCAGTCTTGTTTTCTTTACTATCTCAAGCTTTTATGTAAGCTATTAATACTACTACTACTACTACTACTACTAATAAAAATAATAATAATATGTTTTTAATATTATCACTGCGATGATTTTACGGACGGAGAAATGACTGGGTGTTATATTTATTCTAGAATTAAATTAGTTTGTAAGTATATTTAAAAAAATCAATTTTAGGTTAGGAAAAGTTGTACTAGATAGACGTGAAAGAAATATACATATGTAATATAAATATAATATATATGCACATTATTTAAATGATATTTGTAAAAGATTTGTTAGTAATAATTACAAGCTATGATACATTTTATTTATGAATATGTTGAAATTGTAACAAACATCTAAAAATTAGGTACATTTTAAAATAGACATTTGACACAATTAGGCCTACCACCAATAATTATTTATTTTTCCAACATTTTAATTTACTAACCTCCATTAATTTTATATTAAACCACATTGGCTGGCGCATTGTATTTTAATCATAAATTTCATTCAGTGTGTTCTTTCTTTCTCATCAGACCTGAGGATGATGCCGCTGGTGCATTGAAACATGTCGTCAAAATAACTGTGAAGCTCTTGCAGCCAGAAGTTAAGGAACAGGGAACTAAAGCTAAGGGATAAATTAAATTTTCACTTTTCAAATTCAATAATTTTTCTGTCATTTATCAAGAGTAATATATTAAATTTCAATATATGCATAGTCACATCATCCTTTGATTCTTTCAGCTTAGTTTTAAGCGTAATTGACTCAAATGTATAATTTTAAAATGTGCCTAATTTTTAGATGTTTGTTACAATTTCAACAAACTAATAATTAAATGTATCGTAACTTGTACTTATTACTACTAAATCTTTTACAAATAGCATTTAAATATTGTGCATATACATATTATATTTATATTTTTTTCGTGTCAATATAGAACCACTTGTCCAACTTAAATTAACATAAAATTGAATTTTATTTTTCTTAATATTCTTAAGCATTCCTTACTATTATAATTATTATTATTATTAGCACCGCGTCTTACTACCCGTTCGGGTTATACGCACTTACGCTAATGTGAAATGGTAGGGTGATTGTGAGATGAAATGGAGGACCTACAGTTTAACGTGGGATCCGAACCACGGTGGAGGCCTGGCACTCCTCACATTCACAAGATGTCTTGCCAGAGGTGAAGGAAGGGTTTGGTAATCAGATAAATCTTTGCCGGGACCGAGGATTGAACCCCGGCCGCCAGCATAGAAGTCTGACACCTTACCCCTAGACCGCCAGGTCACCAACATTCCTTACTAAGCCATTCAAATGTTTTCCAAAACTATTTTGTAAGTCATTAGTTAAAGACCCGCCTCGGTGGCGTAGTTGGCTAACGCACTTGTCGTGTTGAGCACTACTGCTGAGGAAGGGGGTATCGCGGTTCGAATCTCGGTCGGGTGAACTGGGGTGGTTTTTCCTAAATGGTTTTCCACTCTCCCTCCACGCAAATGCGGGTTCACTTCCTACTAATTCAACCTTCCCAATTCCTAATCCATTAGAGTAATTAGTACTTAAAGCGTACAACCCAAAAGGGTAGTAAGATGCGGTGCTAAATATTTTTATTATTATTATTAGTTAAAGTGACTAATAACTCTTTTTAGGGTGCTCTAACGTACTACAATAAATTTGGAGTTCATAACAATTAATTGTGGTCATGAAGGTCACTTTTTAAATATCCCAAATATGATTGATATAAATATTTAAAAATAACTACTCCCAAATATTGTGTTGTGAAGTGTACATGCGTGTGATGTGACATGGAGGGGAATATTTGTCATTTTCATACATGACTACCGTGAGAACATGTAATTATTTTTTTCACTGTCATATTCAAAAATTATTGTAAAGAGCAAAATCGTTGTATTTTATTTATATAAAAGGTTATTTCGTGTGACCTTTAAGTTAAGTGCCATCGTGGTGAGTTATTAACTAAAGCAGTTTTATATACCTCTAGAAATGTTAAAAAAATACAATTAACTAGTGGATCGTTGCAGATTATCATGCTAAAATGTTTTTAAACATTTTATCGGGAAAAGTTTAGTCTTTAAAGACTATCAACTTTACATAAATGTTTGTCCTTAGGTTTTTAATTTCAAGTAAAAGGTATTTTTTTACCCTTCACAATACGATTATAATTTTAAAACTACCCTTCTACCAGGAATTTGTTTCACCACACAACTATATGGAGGTGACCTGGCGATCTAGGGGTAAGTTGTCGGACTTCTGTACTGGTGTCCGGGGTTCATTCCTTGGTCCCGGCACAGATTTATCTGATTACCAAACCCTTCCTTCACCTCTGACAAGACATATTGTGAATGTGGGGAATGCCAGGCCTCCACCATGGTTCGGATTCCACGTTAAACTGTAGGTCCTCCATTTCATCTCACATTCACCCTACCATTACACATTAGCGTAAGTGCGTATAACCCGAACGGTTAGTAAGACGCGGTGATGATGATAATAATAATAACTATATGGAGAATTGAGTGTATATTATGTTTAACCAATGAGAAATATTTTATCTTCCTACCATACAATCCTAGAATATTCATGGAGATGTAAACAAACCAATAAGTAACTGTCCACACAGTATAAAAGCTGGAAATTCTCTAGGAAAATAACGTATTATTATTATATGCATATGTAATTATTACGCTAATGCTCTAGGGATAAGCAGGAATAAATTAAGAGGAAATATACCCGCATTGTGTGGTGGGGGAATGTAAAACCATTTTGTATAAACCACTATCACTACACCCGACCGGGATTCGAACCCCAGTCTCCCCATCATTGGGATTTCCGTCTAATGTTAGTGTGACACCTTCTTAGACCATCCGAACACCGAAATGGGTACGAACGTAATTTCTGCATTAAAATTTATTTTTGATCCGTTCAACTAAAAGTGTATAAACGGCTTAGTTTAATGGGATAGAGACGAGTAGGGTAATTAAGAGGAAACAAAACAGTATTCGTATGGTTGGATTAGACTGCATTAAAGAAACGTTAAATTGGTCTCTTTTTTCAAATTTGACGACGCGTGAGACTGTTTGATTTGTCGTCGTAGCATTCCACTCACCCTGGTGGTGGGGCTGGGAGCATAGAAGGCGGTGGACGCAGGGGCGGCGTCGTGCCGCCTCATGACTGCAGCACTAGCCAACACTGCGGTGGGCGGCACACTCTCGGGTCAATAGTCCGCCCCGACACCGCATATCTCTGGCACCTGAAACATAACATCCTAAATATTAATATCACCCTAAATACACCAGGACGGGGATTTGAACCGTGAACTTCCCGTCACCAAAAATACAGACTAGACAAGCATGTTGTTTAGTCCACGTTTTCATACAGGTGGATTATTATATTATTTACATTAAAAGTGACACCTACACATCACATGACTTGGCGTATGAATACGTGAACATGTGTAACTGGCATACCCTGTCCTACGACTTCCTTACAATATATAGTTTATTTAAAGCGGGGTGCTAGTTAGCGCGAGTTTAGTGGATTAATTTTGCAGTTATTATAGCACAAACATATTTTGGCCAAAATAAATCAAATATTTCTTCTATAGAAACATAGAGTTTAGTTTTCAGCACATGCTAATATCAACATTTGTTGAATATCTGTCATGAGCATAGCAGCATTTGGTGACAAACTTTTTAAATAAAGAGAAAAGTTTGTCATCAAATGCCGCCATGCTCATGACAGATATTCAACAACTGTTGAGATTAGCATGTGCAGAAAACAAAATTCTGTGTTTCTATAGAAGAAATATTTGATTTATTTTGGCCAAAATATGTTTGTGCTATAAAAACTGAAAAAATACTGCCCTAAACTCATGCTCACTAGCACTCCACCTTAAGAATAAATAATGAGAATGTTAAGCTCTATAAAGTTTGTCATCGTATGTCTTTGTTCCTAATAGAGGTATTGAAAGCGTAATAAGGGAAGAAAGACTTAGAAAGGTGTTATTCTTTTCTTTTTTGCTTCTTAAAGAAAAAAAAATAGTCCGTATATAAGTTTGTGTGAATTCGGGCATTAAGTGACTTTGGTGAATATTATTTACGGCCTTAGTACAAAAACAAGTGTTGGGATTACAGATGGCTGCCAGTTATTAAAGCTGACGGCTCATCTTTTGAAAAATCTTAGTGTATTATCCTATTATTAATAATGTCAAATGGAGAGATTTATTTGTTCAGGTTGACAAAAGAAACATGATTACTTAAATAACACGTTCATTGCTCTCGAGAAGAAGGAAAAACTGTATAGTTAATTTTAAAAGTGGTTTTAGGTTTCAAAGTGGATAGGTTTATTATGGCAGAGATAAAAGCAATTTAAAATAAATAAAAACTTTTAAATAACTTTTTTTTTAAATAGCTGCGTTTTTCCAATAATTCGTTAATTTACTCGAATCGGTCGAAGGAAATTATTTTAAATCGATTATTTTTTATTGTTTTATAGTATTTTTAAAGTAAAAATAATAATTCTAAAACAAGTTATTAACGGGTAAAAATTGTATGCATGTGTAGACAACCTTGATTGATTTGAGTGGTTTTTTTTTACTTAAGATATTTAACGTGCACATTTGAATACACTACTTTTATCAGAATAAATACATTTTTTTTTAACAAAGATTGGAATATAGCCCAGGACCCACTAACTCAATAAAGACCCGCTACTGATTGAAAAAAAAAGTCAGACTTTCATATAAAACTATTATTATTATTATTATTATTATTATTATTATTATCACCGCGTCTTACTATCTGTTCGGGTTATACGCACTTACGCTAATATGTAATGGTAGGGTGATTGTGAGATGAAATGAAGGACCTACAGTTTAACGTGGAATCCGAACCACGGTGGAGGCCTGGCTTTCCTCACATTCACAAGATGTCTTGTCAGAGGTGAAGGAAGGGTTTGGTAATCAGATAAATCTTTGCCGGGACCGAGGTTTGAACCCCGACCGCCAGCATAGAAGTCTGACACCTTACCCCTAGACCGTCAGGTCACCCATATAAAACTAGAAAATTATGAAACATGCCATCAATAATATCTACCAAATAAACCAACAGACAAAATAAAAAAAATGCAGATGACAAATAATTATAATACGTTTACACTAGACGCGTCCAACTCGTTTGTTCATAAGGGTCACATTAGAAATAAAAAATACTGAGGAGGCAAAATCTTACAAAAGAATATGTTTTGTCATTTTCTTAAGTTAAATAATTTCAAAATTTTATATTATTCTAACAAAATGAATAGAGTAGGCCCCCTATATAAAACCCCTATAACATCTAACTGTATATTTTTTTAACCAAAACTGTTAAGTTTATTTGCAACAATGGTGCTAGTATTGGACTTTAAGTCTTATCAAAAAGTTTTTTTTTTAAATTATAATTGTCAATAAATGTGTGTCCGTTTTTCAAGACCTCTCAAGTGTTTAGTTTAATGTGGAGGGGAAAACTGAATTTTCTAGTGTCGTAATTTAATACCCGTTCGGTTTATATTATTATTATTTGGCACCACGTCTTACTACCCGTTCGGGTTATACACTTTAAGTACTAATTACGCCAATGGATTAGGAATTGGGAAGGTTGAGTTAGAGGAAGTGAACCCGCATTTGAGTGGAGGGAAAGTGGAAAACCATTTGGGGAAAACCCACCCCCAGTTCACCCGACCGAGATTCGAACCGCGATATCCCCGTCCCCAGCAGTCGAGCTCAACACGACTAGCACGTTAGCCAACTACGCCACCTAGGCGGGCTATACGCTTATGTGTTAATTTCTTAAATGGTTTTAGGAGGGTCATATTTATAGAAAGTGTACCCACATTTGTGTGGAGGGGAAGTGTAAAATGATTTAGGAAAAAACTACCCTCAGTATACCCAAACGAGGCTTGAACCTCGATCTTGTCATCGGCAAATTAATTTACTGACAGAATAGTACGTTAGACCACGTGACCACAAAGGTGGGTTGGCCTCAGGTATAAACGTGTAAGATGTGTACTTGGTTTGCGTATAGCCTGAATGGGTCCGCGGTGAAGAAACAAGTCACCGTTTGTCGCAGCGTTCGCCGACAGACAAATCAACGTTTCGATTCATACCACGCTGGATGGTCATGTTCTTGATATAATCAAGAGTGTAAACACCTACAAAATAAAGAAACATGACTCGTATCCGGCTTGTAAAGTCCCCCCAACATTTTCAAACGGCCTTGAGCTTGTCCGTGACACTCACTCTTTAATAGACCAAGAGCCCCGCGGCGATTTAGAAAGCGCAAGAGTTGAGGTGTGACCTTTGACAATCCAAGGTCTCAGTCGGGCGATCATTTCACTATGGACTAGATCCACCCACTTACGAGAACACTACAAGTCCTGTAAGGAAATAGGAGGAGCGTGGATCTTAAGGAATGGAGAAAACACAATGTGAGGAGAAGCTATTACTTGCACCGGTGGTCATATGGTCTAAGGCAGTGAACTCAAACTCAATCTAGTTTTTTTTAGCACCGTGGTCTACTACCTGTTCATGTTATAAGGGTTTGTGTAGGCCTACTTATTACGCTAATGAGGGAGGCATGAGTAGGCTTGAATTAGAGGAAGTATACCCGCATTTTTTTAGGTAGAGTGGAAGCCATTTATAAGCTAGGGTACAAGCTGTAGTTTGTGAATTATGGAGCTCTAAGGTGTAGCTTACAAACGACTGAGCTGTGAGCTGTATTTCGTGAATGACTGAGCTATAAGGTGTAGTTCGTGAACGACTGCGATGTGAGCTGTAGTTCATGAGTTACTGAGCTCTAAGGTGTAGCTTATGAACGACTGAGCTGTGAGCTGTATTTCGTGAATGACAGAGCTCTAAGGTGTAGTTCGTGAACGACTGAGCTGTGAGCTGTATTTCGTGAATGATTGAGCTCTAAGGTGTAGCTTACGAACGACTGAACTAGGTAAATTAACTAATTTTAACTAACGGGATCACTATAACTGTTCCTATCAGTTTCTACTGATCACTAACGACCAGGGAATCGTTCCCCGCCCAGTGCTGCCACCCCGGTGGGAGAAAGAGAAGGAATAAACCCGGCCTTTTAAACAAGTAGGAGCGCGCTTGTAGTTCTAGAAATCGACAAATCCGGCCTGATTCGAGGTCCGGCAGGAAAGCAATGCCAAGTCGACTCAGCATGGTGGGAAGGGGGGGGGGGGGCGGGCTTTTAATAAAAG
>CABFVX010006094.1:19122-43347 GCA_902151425.1 Timema shepardi
GGCGGGCTTTTAATAAAAGTGAAACCTTATTATTTTTATTATTTATGTTAAGGTCAAAACAACGAAAGAGTAGTCTTTATAAATAAAAAGTGGGTAAAAGCGAAAAGTATGGTCAAAGTACGTGAAAGAGTGAATTGAATACTAATATCTGCACTGGCCCGCCTACATCGTACGCAGGGATCAGCCAAGTTCACATATAACTACGCTATTCGATTATATATAATATGCTGTATCATTCCCTCCCCGATGAGAGTTTCTACACCAGTGAAAGCTAAATAAGAACTTCTCTACTCATTCACGTATTGGTATTTTTAATTAACGACTGAGATTCAAATTAGACATTCGATTCCAAATCTCCAGCATCGGTGGCCACGTGGACTAAATGCCAAGCTATGCTGGTATGTGAGTGACCGAGAGGTCAGGGTTTGAATCGCAAAAGTGTAAACCTTTACTTAAATAGGGGGTTCTATTCTCCATCCATGTGAACGCGAGTTCATTTTATCTCAATTTTATCTTCAAGCCTACGTAATTAGTTTAATAAAATGCGTTTATCTTTGACGGGTAGTAAGAAGGGATGAGAGGGGGGGGGGGGAACCTATGAATCTTGATCCTAATCTCACCTGCTTACATAATAATATAGCCCCTGCAAGGATTTAAGCTAAATTCTTTCAGTATTTTTTTTGTCCCTATCCGAATGCTAACGCCTCAGTAACTTTATATATGTAGGTGACCTGGTGGTCTAGGGGTAAGGTGTCAGACTTCTGTGCTGGTGGCCGGGGTTCAATCCTCGCTCCCAGAACAGATTTATCTGATTACCAAACCCTTCCTTCACCTCTGACAAGGCATCTTGTGAATGTGGGGAATGCTAGGCCTCCACCGTGGTTCGGATTCCACGTTAAACTGTAGGTCCTTCATTTCATCTCACAATAACCCTACCATTATACGTCAGCGTAAGTGCGTATAACCCGAACGGGTAGTAAGACGTGGTGCTAATAATAATAATAACAACAGTAACTTTATCTGACGTAATTATAATAATGTAAGATAGCAGGATGGGTGTGAATTTTATAGGAATAAAGTGAACTTGAGAAATATCATTGTGAAAATAGTCACCGCCAATGAAGTGATTTAAATCGGGTCCATTTTCCAATAGAGAGAGAGAGCCAAGCTGAATTAAAAATATAAATAGACCTAATACGTTCTGGACTAATATTTGACTGACCGTACGTTCCAATTAATATTCATTTAAAATAGTAAGATAAATCAATGGAATTTAGGTCGATGACCATGAGTTAAGTTAGAAAGCTCAGTTTCTCATTGAACATAAAATGTTCAAGTATGACAGCCGATGATCAGACGGTTTTCGGTTGAGTAACTGCCAGAGAAATGTCTAGTACTTGTATTATTATTACTATCTAGTTCTCATTTAATTAATGTAGTAGTAGTAGTAGTAGTAGTAATAGTAGTAGTAGTAGTAGTAGTATGGTTAGTAGTGGTACGACCCATTTCGGTGTCCACATGGTCTAAGGCGCCACTCTCGCAGTACACTAGACTGCCAATGACGGGTAGATCAAGGTTCAAATCTCAGTTATTCCAGAGTTGGTTTCCACTCCCCCTCCACGTAAATGCGAGTACACTTTCTTTAAATATATCCTTCCTAATCCCTACAAACATTAGAGTAAATAGTAAATAAGCGAATAACTCGAACAGGTATAAAGACACGGCGATAAAAACAAATCGTAGTGGGACGACCTGTGGAAAAGTATCGAGCGTCTTGAGAAAAAATATTTCAATCGCTACGGTATGCTTTCAAACAATGTCCGACCACCTCCCATCTATTTAGTTGGTTCGAATACCGGTAGGGTTAAGTTTAATTTATCTTCATGGGATGTGAATCCAGGTGGTGTACCAGTGGTTGAACTGAACATAACGGACAATGCTCATTTGTACTGTGCGTAAAGTCTGTTCAAGACCATCTGGTTGTGTAAACGTTTTTTTATAAATCATTATTTGGTAATTTTTTTGTTATTTTGGATATTTAGGTTATAGTTTCTTGATTTGCGTCATTTTTTGAGAAAACATTTGAGGCGTTTGTGTTGAAAAGTATATTTTTAAATGCAATAGATAAGATACATTCGATGGAGATACCAGATGCTGGATTCGATCAATGTTGGAGGAAGATATTAAAACACCAAGAGACTTGCCCAGATTCGAAAGGCTTGGAGGAGTATCATAATTGGACCTGCCAAGAGGCAGAATTACCCCTGATGATGATGAGGTTGATCGCTATGTTATGAATGAATAGATACTCAAACATTTTATGAATGAATAGATACTCAAACATATACATTTTCAACACACGTCTGTCAGCATTAGAAGGTATGTAGGCATTGCATTTTGTATCTTCTTTGCCTATCTGCTTGTAAAACACTAGAGTTGGGTCGAATCCACTATTTCTTGAATCCGAATCCGAATCCTGGAATAATTATGAACATAAGTTAAAATATAAATATAGTAGAATAATATAAATTACAAATATTAACTAAACGTCAGCATTATTTCTTATAATTTATTCATTATAGCATTGATACATTCAGTTACGTGTTAAATTACTGGTTTGGACTCTGGTTGTTAAGTTCATCCTATAATTATAATAATTATTGGTCCTGAGCAGTATTAGAGATCTAAAACAAAATTTACTTGAAATTAAAAAAAAAAAAGGTTCTAAGGATTTTAGTCTCGTATCCGAAATGTTCTGGAATCCCTGAAACTCTGGTATCTTTAATAATTTGAGAGCCCACACTTATGAAATACACATTCCTTATGAGACACTGCCACTAAGCTAGAGAGGGTTGCGTTGGGAGGGGGCAGCTATTATTTCTGAGACAGATATTTGTAAATCAATATTAAATTTAGCAAGATACATGAGTTTAATTATTTTTTATTGCATGTATGTTTTTAGTTTACACTTTTGGCGTGTAGGTAATGTTTTATTTAGTCGCATGTTTTCATTACGAGTCATTAATGTATTTTTTTTTAATTTAAAATAATTTATATAGTAATTTTTATGTCAGTTTTTAATAATTTTTAGCTTGTAAAAAATTCCGGACCTGGTAATAAGTGAATAACCCCATACAGGTCGATCAAGTGGGCAAATATGTCAGTCTCACCTGGGTTTCGAATCTCGGCCGGGTGTACAGAAGTGGTTTTTTCCTCTAAATGTTATTTCCCTCAATGCGGGTACACATTTTATAAACTATATAATTCTTCTCCCTACTCCATTAGTGTTAATATGATAGCTCGAAAAGATGGTAAGATGCGAAGCACGAATATCTATATGATACTAAGTTACTTAGGTTCTAAAACAAAACTGTTTTTCACACTATCCATTCACGCAAATAAGGGTGTATTTTTATGTAAATTCTAACCTTCTCATCCCTACAGCTTTACATCCAATATCCACATGAAGGAACTGAAGATATTTTGGACAAAATCTCTATCTTCGCTCTCTCTCAGTTAACTGTTGCCAAATCTCAACTCTTACAGTTATGTCTTTATTTTTTTCGTTGAACGTGTGAAACCACACTTAGACGCAAACCCCACATATGTAAAGTATTTGGATGTTATTTGTGGATATGAATAGTTTATGCACGGACCTCGCCAATACTACTCATTATGAAGAGTGAGTCTAATATTTTTTTAAAGTTGATCGCTCCACCTATACCTGTGGATTAAGACGTCGCGCGATGGTCCCACGCTGTGGTCGGGAACCTCAGATGGACTTGTTTTTTATTTGGGAGTTTCCCGCACGTATTACAAGAAACGGCCGAGGCTGACGACTGTAACAGCGTGACCGACTCTGTTATGGTTGAGGGCTCGAGTTTGAGACCCGGGCCTGGCACCCTTTGGGACGGCTAATACACGGAAGTGTGTGAATCTTGGGCAAGGATATGTAAAGCAAACTCTTTTATATGAGGGCCACTTGCAAATGTAACTATATCCTTAGCCAACCAAAATATTTATACGTAAATAAGGACCCCCATTAGGAGGGTCCATCAAATTCCAGAGGAGGAGAGTTGGACTCCCCCACTCTCCCCGTTTATACACCCTTGAATACTGGTGCACTTTCTTTTAATTACCCTGCATATCTCTAGTGCATCAGTGGAAGTTGCTTACCAACCCAAAGCTTATTTTAATTTTTCATGTGCTCTGCGTCTTACTAACCTACCCGACCATATGCATACTCAAGAGATAGGGATGAGAAAGTTTAAGTTAGTAGGTAACGTACCCGCATTTGCCTGAAGGAAATGTGTAAAACCATTTTTGGAGGTGAAATCCCTCAGAAAACCCAGCTGGGATTCGAACCATGACCTCTCTGTCACAGTCTAAGCAAGGCTGGAAGAGACTGATAATTTTGTCCCCATGCCCCCCTCTCCCCCCTCTGTATGTATTTCTTCTTTCTGAGTTAAAATTTATTTTATTTGTACTATATTTTACTTAGAGACAAAACTGTTTAAAGTTATTAGTTTCATCAATCAATCTTGTTTTATTTTAAACATATAACTTATATTGAAATTATCCCAGGCTTTTTTTTATATCAGTACGTTGTAGTGCTGTTGTGCTTGATATTAGAAACTTAAGGTGGGGATGTAAGTGACGCTGGAAAAGGTCAATGTTTTCAAAACTTTGTTTGTCCAAAATAAATCAAATACTGCTCCAGTATGAACATAGAGTTTAATTTTAATCCCATGGTGATATCAACATTTTTTGAATACCTGTCATGGGCGTGGTGGCATTAGATGATAAACTTTTTAAATGAAGAGAAAAATTTGTTATTAAATTCCCGAACACCCTTGATAGATATTCAGGAAATATTGATATCAACATGTGAAGAAAATTAAACTATATATTTGTATTGGAATAGTATTTAATTTATTGTCACCAAAAAATTGTTTTGATATAAGAATTGCAACTATAATTGTATTTTCTAACTTCCCCTACAACCCCACCTTAAACTATCAAATCAATTTAGACACAATTCTGAATATCCATTTTAGGGAAGTTCACCCATATAATGAATGGGAATAAATTAAGGAAAATAAAACCAAACAGTGCACTCGGTCTGGAATCAATCTCCAGCCTCCTTGGAGATAGTCAAGAACGCAAGCGCACACCTATCACGGTACCAGGCCCCTATCAAGCAGCCAATAACAGCGCTCGCAGAAAAGAGAGGCTCTAACCGCAGTGGGAGTCGAGTTGCACGTCGGAATTCGGGCCGGCGCGGCGGCCGTTGACCTGCGCGGGAGGAAACTTTTTGTCTTTTACCGTCAGGACTGGGCTATTCATTGTGTTTGTGATCAACATGACGTCATGACTCGTATCTTAGTGGTTATAAGGGGGCCGACCCATCTAGCTGCGCAAGGATATTGCCTTTATTCCGTCGTGAGTCCTTGAATAATGTAACCGTTTTGGTATGGGGGCTATCATCCTATTAACCTAATACACTTCAAATTCTATTGAAAGATCTTTTTAGAAAATACATTCTTTTTTGCACTAAATTTTGATATAATTTTACTTTATAATTAGTGAAAGTCAATTTTGTAATTTTTCTAGCTGTAGAAAAATAGAGATAGATTTACATGTTGATATCAACAGTTGTTGAATATCTGCCAACGTCATTAGATGAAAAAGTTTTTAGATGAAGAAAAAAGTAGTCATTGAATTCCAGGATATCCTTGACAGATATTTTAACAACAACAAAAGTTTACTATAAAAACTGCAAGAACAATGATCTTATCTCGAGTCACCTACATTCCCACCTTAAAATATGTATGCGTAAAGTCATTTGATCTGAAACTGTCACTATTAATTTACCAATAAAATATACCCTAATATTAAAGTAAAACCCACCTCTGGGGAAGAGTGGTCAAACGAGTCATGGGGATATTGGGGTTAGAATTCCGGTCGGATGTACTGAGGGTTTTTTATTTACTAAATGATTTTACACTCTCCTGCCAAGCAAATGCAGATACGCTTCCTTTAAATAACTAAGCCTTCTTCATCCTTAGCTAATCAGCGTAACGGTACATAAAATTATGCTTATAGCCCGAAAGGGTGCTAAAAATATATATTTGTATTTTCAAAAAATGCATTCCTACCAGAATTCCACTAAAGTTAATAATGGTTGTAGAAAGGTATAACATATTTTCTTCCCCACCGTGGTTTTAACAACGTGATCAAGATAAGATAGCTTTAGGTTTTATATAATAACCTATTTCCAAGAATTAAAAAACCTACATGACGTCAGTCCAAAACCGAGCATTACTGATAGAGGGGAAGCCGTTTGCTGGCGAAGATAATGTCAACTTCTGCGGATATAGGGTGTAATGTGGTCAGCACAACAAAGCCTCAGTTTTCTAGACCGGAGCCGGTAATCCTTCGTTCAAATTCCTCCTCATTTTTTCTCATGATGCTGAGTTGACCTCGTTTTTGTTTAATTTAAATTTAATTTAAAATATCTCCAAAATTATGATTTCATAATTTTATTTTAAAGCAGAATAGTGTTAAAAATTTGTTATGTCTTCTAAAAAAAATATTGTATACTCATAAGATGATACATTGCTTAGTTTTTCGTTACAATATCACGTTCTTTCTTAAAACTTGACTAACTATTTACACCACAACCTAATCAATTTTGTGACCAAAAGGTTTGAAAAAAAAAAAATTTTTTTTGCCCCCTAAAGAAAGCCCTGTGGGACCCTAGATCACGTCACGAAATCAAGCGAGTCAAAAAGAAAAAAGGGACGCGTTTAACGACCTTTCCAGGCACGACTTTTCCACCGACAAGATATACACAAAAACAAGCCGAAGAGATCGTGCAAGACCGTGAGATCTTCAAGAAGGCCTACAATCAATAGCATGGAGCTATAAAACAAAACAAAAACAAAAAAACAATACAGAACTATGTGCATGGCGTTCGGTTAGTTGGTTCTTGGCTTAGATGACGTCGAGATGAGACGTGCTTTATATACTAATATTTTCGAATTAGTTAACCAATTTAATTGGTCAAATCACCCAAAACCTGGTGAGGAAGAATTGTTGCGTCACAACTTTATTCACTTTGATATTAAAATACCTGCCGATGATTTACGAAATATTTTAAATAAATCAATAGTCGGTTAAAGAAAAATACTCCTTAATAATTTACTAACCTTTAATTTCAATTGATAAAACCTTAATACACTTATTCGCTTAAAACTAAACAACTTTCAGCATCATCCAACTTCGACTTGATATAAACCGATCTATATTGTTACACATTGTAACCTCATATTTTATTAACTATGATATCTAGTCTTATTAATATTTCAAAACTAAGTATTTTTAATTTATATGTTGTATTTTAATGTTTTCATTGTTGTTATTAATTTTCAGGTCTTATTGTAGAGTTGGTATTTTTCATACATATTTGTCTTTTATCTTTAAAACTGTTTTTAAAACATGAATTATTGATTATTATATTTCTTAATATGTTATGACTGTTTTATTTATTGTACACATTATACATGTTTCTTTTCAATTATATCAAACATATATTATTCAAATTATAGCTGAATTATACTTTCCTGAATATCTTAAGAACAGATAACAACTCTCAAGTACGTTTTTTTTATGTTTTAATGTTATCCTGTCATGATTCCCCTACAGCTAACAAAGTTTTATGTTTAGCCAACCGAGTTACTTGGCAATAAATGGGGGGGAGGGGGGTAATAGAGGTGAGAAATCGGAAAGAAAATGTGATTCCAAGAACCAGGAAGTGTGAGAAACAATACCCATTATAAAATTCACTAATTAAAAGTGTATGCATAATTAAATAAATCTACAACAATCACACAAACTTACTCATATTGTGTATTATAGATTCGAAGAAAATGTTCAAAAATTGGTTTTTAGTAAACCACCCTTAAATAAGTTGTACTCATAAAAATCTTATTATCACAATAATCACCCTTAATATATATATATATATATATATATATATTTTAAACAAAATTATTCAAATATATTTAACAAAATTCAAATTTTAGAAAATAAATTATCTATAAGCCACCTTAAAATTATTTTTATTTGTAAAAATATAACGTATTCTTATTTACAATGAAAAACTATTCACAGATTCCCATTTGAATTGAATTTTCAAGGTTAAGTTTCAAAACATTCGAAATTTCTTTAATTTGTTGTAAGTAAATTACCATGAAATTAATTTATTTTTATAAATAAAGATACAAGGTTATTGATATGTAAAATAGTCTACCGAGACCAATTTCGAACCAAATCACTAAAGCCATCTTTATAAATATTCAAATTAAAAAAACAAAACAATCATGAGTAAACTATTCATAGCCAAATTTTCTCCCGAAGGCAAGTAGGCTACACATTTTTATTTGTTATGTCAATGTCAAACACTCCCCAGATATACATTTTAAACAAAACCATTATACCCATTTTAAAAATAATTCAAATTTTCAAAAATCACTCCTCAGTAAAAGACAGACACTTTATCGAATTTTCACCCAAACCAATGTATACGAGGCTATTTGTCATGTCAAACACTCCCAAGATACCCATTTGCAACCAAATCCTTAAAGCCATTTGTCAAATATTTCAAGTTTTTGAAAAATCAGTCAACAGTTAACTCCCCTTAAAAGAAATCTGCCCAAAAATAATTATATAATGCTATTTGTCATGTAAAATAAATCCTATGTGTGTATTTTAAACAAAATCGTTGGAACCATTTTCGAAAAATGTGTAATTCAAAAAAATCACTCACCAGTAAACTACCCTTAATTGAAGGGCTAGGGTAAAAAAATATGTTTTAGTAGAACCCTATAACAGATGTGGGCAACATATGTTTTAATGTAGCCATAGATGTGGTGAATTTCACTTCTCATGCGCCACTCCATGTAAAAATTGAGAAATTAGGTTGCTCAGTCGAGAATTTAAAACAACACACACTGTTTGAACAAGTTTATTCAATACATGCACACAATGACTACTGCCTCAAACGCAAATTATTGAAATTGCTAGATCTGAAAATGTGAGACAATTTAATGAAACATTTGACAATCCTTTTGTCTGAAGGCAGAGAGAGAAGAAATGAAGTATTGGGGAAGAGAGTGGAGGGGGGTATTGGATGGCAGTGTTGAGTTAATGAATCATTCAGAAACTGGATTGCTTCAAATGATACGCGGTAAATATCAAGTTACAACCAGCACACGCCGATAGGAAAAAGTTTATTTTTCTGTGAGAACTGGAAAACTCAAATTCGCCACCCTTTTATGGCCAATGCTTAACATGTGGTGATTGGTGACAGGGTTGCCCACCCCAGGCCTATAATATCTCGATCTCAAGCTTGAACCAAATCCGTCAAATATTTTGAATCCCTGACCAGACAGACAGACAGACAGACAGACAGACAGACAGACAGACATGGTGACAAACAGAATGTTAAAATCCACTTTTTTTGTGTTCGTGTTCACATAAAACGTAAAAATGTATCATATAAGCTCTAGATAAAAAAAAATTTGCGATCACACAATACTTTATGAGAAAGTAAAAAGTTAGAACACACAGGAAGAAAGTGCTTCACTTAATTTAATACAAATGACTATTATATTTCTAGCAAGTGTAAAAACGTGGGATTATAGTGGAAAAGTGTGAAGTATAATTAGGAATTATTTCAGACTTTTTTTTTCTTTCCTTCTTCTGAGGGAATATTAATTTAACGAGTAGCTACATCTGAAACCTAAACAAAGCGCAAACCTTGCAGAAATTAGGTAAATTTTTCCCTTTCCTTGTTAAAATAATTGCCTTCATTAAATCTGTAAAAATTGTTACTTTGGAAACAGAAGGGTTATTGCACACGGAGCTGTAGTTGCTTAACCGTGAAGTTATTTTTAAAGTACCAGTTATTTAAAGGATTCGAGACGAAGTAAAAGATAAAAGAGAATTGGAAATTTTCTGAAACACATATTGATGGTAATATTTTTAGCGAAAGTCATTATACTATGTAATATAAATTTATAATGATGTTTTATTGGCATTAATGGTCACACTGTATAAGGCGTGAGATTCACCAGTTACTTGAGAGGCCAAACATTTGAATCTCGGCTGGATGCGTGTAAGTTATCGCTGTAGTTTTCCCACTCCCTCTTTATTATAATGTTAATACAACTATATTATCTTTATCCCATAGGAAAAGCCGTTAGATAACCCTTGTGGGAAAAATATACGAACAGAAAAATGAAATATTTATGTTTGAACCATTTAATTAACCACGCGGGAGCTGTGAGAATCAAATTTTGTTTGTAATTCTATGCAAATAGAAACACGTTATCTAAACCTAAAGCAATTAAGATAGAGCCACAATAAAATTGAGACATAATACGGTACTTCTCTCTTTACAACGTTGCCTACCTAGTGTTTACGAAGTTATTTTACGAAGCTGGTTGCGTCTTAACTTCACGCACTTAAATCACTCCAAGCACTATCATACTTTGACACCGATGTACGAAATAGAAAGAGAGGAAATAAAATTATATATTAATATTTAGCACCGCGTCTTACTACCCGTTCGGGCTATACGCTTTAAATACTAATTACTCTATTGGATTAGGAATTGGGAAGGTTTAACTAGAGGAAGTGAACCCGCATTTGCGTGGAGGGAGAGTGGAAAAACCATTTAGGAAAAACCTCCCCCAGTTCACCCGACCGAGATTCGAACCTCAATCTCCCCGTCCGAGAGGAAATAAAACAGCAGTTAACACTGCAAGGCCTCTTTCTTTACGTTCTGATAACACCCTCTTTCTTTTGATGACGAGTATAGACACTCATTCTACAAATTGCACCTGTACAGCGTTGAGTTGCACCTCACAATTACATTTTTCTTGTTTATTTTTCTAGATAGACATATACTTCAATGGACTTTTGATCTGTACTCTGTTAGGAAGAATTTTACGGACCACTTCCGTGACTGAACCAATTATTATTATTAACACCACGTCTTACAACCCGTTCGAGTTATACGCACTTACGCTCATGTGTAATGGTAGGGTGATAGCGAGATGAAATGGAGGACCTACAGTTTAACGTGGAATCCGAACCACGGTGGAGGCCTGGCATTCACCCACATTCACAAGTTGTGATTAATACACGTCTTGTCAGAGGTGAAGGAAGAGTTTGGTAATAAGATAAATCTGTGCTGAGACCATGGATTGAACCCCGGCCCCCAGCACAGAAGTCTGATACCTTACTCCTCAGGTCACCCTGAAACAAATAGCCTGAGTTGTAGAAAAAATAAAAGTTATACAAAATACTAATTTAAGGTATAAATAATAATTTGGTGAGAATGACTATTTTTATGATTAGTTAAGAATTTATGGTTTTTATTGTCAATGTTTTATCTTTAAAACTGGCTGAATTAAACGTAAATATACTAATATGAGAAATTCTATCTTGACTTGATACTACATCACAGATAGGCAACATATTTAAAGACTTATATTTTATTATGTATAAACAAAAAAAGTTACATTATAAATTAAAAGACTATTCATTGTATGTAATTACAATTTTGAAATGTTCAGAATATACACGTGACACACGCCCATTGGGAGAGTTTATGACTCGAAACCATTGACCCGGAGCCCAGATGGAGGCTCTTTAAATTATCATTCTAATAATTTGAACACATGGCGCATGACAAGAGGTCACCAAGCAAATCAAATGGCTAGGGGGAAAATATTAAAATATCTGGAGACTTCAACGCAAGTGTAAGACGGTAGGTAACCTTGGGGATGACTCTTACACTGAATATCGTCGCTGAGAGAACCGCATGGTTACTGTTGGGAAAAAGGGTTGTGATTTTCTGATTTCTGTGTGGTCGATCCTCACTCAAATATGAAACAAATTTCAAACCTCTGGTTAGTCAAGGTTGCCAGTATCTCCTTCTTGCTCCGGCACACCACCTTCAGACATAAGCGAGAGCGAGGATATTTGGAAACAGTTGACTGAAAGAGAGAGAGAGCGAAGATATAAATCTTCTTCATAAGACCAGCAGTTCCTTCAGCAATGATATTGGGTGTAGTCGGGGTTCAGGTGGCTGGTTCCAAGCGGCCAGGGACGAGGTTGTTTAGGTAACTGAGATAGTGCCAAACAGATGTTTACAGTAGGTCCATGGCTTCTTTGGTGCTGACTGACAGCTCACAGCTGACAGCTAAGAGATTTGAAAAGCTAACCAGACCAAATTGTGTATCCCTACGCCAAACCATATATTCTGCAAAAACATGTGTTTAGCAGCTGTCACTTATAACGGTTAAAATTTAGGTATATACCTAAATTTTGATTGTCAGAAGTCAGCTGTGAGCTGTCAGTCAGCACTAAAGAAGCCATGGGGTTACTGTAGCTTAGGTTAAAAATTGACAAAAACTTTAAGAGTATACTAGTTTTATACTTACTGGAATGAACAGAAAACTACTATCCATAAGCCTTTACGGATATTGACTTGTGAACCTAGTTTAAAAGTTAAAATTTTCCACTCTTAAAATTTGAAAAGATCTACATATTTCTGTTGATCATTTAAGAACTACATGCCCGCGAAACGAAACTGGTATAAGGACGTAAAATGGGTCTTTGAGAATATAATTATTTTAATCTCATTTAGGTCTGGTTGAGTTATTGAACGTGCGCTGTCGGAATCGAGTGATTTGTATCAGCACATGACTCATAAACTAACTTAAACTTAGAACAGACACAACACCCAGCCCCCAGCCGTTTATTCATCACCAAGAAAGGGTAAACCCATATGTCATAATGATATATTTTTCAGAGGAATAGAATCCGGGACCCTTAACTCAGTAGATATTCACGCTATCAACTGAGCTAAGGCGTTGGACAATAGAATTATGTTTTTTTCTGGCATTGTGTCTTAACACCCATTCGATGGATATGCTAATAAAATGATGTAATTCAATAGAGAGGTCCACAACACAAAATGTATTGGCATCTGTATTGTCCTCCTCTCCTGTTAGCTCTCCACACAGTATCGTTTTAAACCCACCTGGTTTCTGGCGTTTAAAAAATTTCTGCGCAACTATTTTAGCGAGCGCCTCAAGGTGGAATGGAAGCGGACGCGAGAAAAGGCCAGTGTTTTATTATATCACAAAACTTATTTTTTGTACAAAATAAATAAAATATTGCTCTAGTACAAACATACGTTTTAATTAATTTTTTTAAATCCCATGTTGATATCAACATTTCCTGAACACTTGCCATGAGCATGGTGGCATTATCTGAAAACATTTTAAATAAAAATAGAAAGTTGTCATTACATTTCAGAAAACCCTTAACAGATATTCAAGACATTTTGAAGTCACCGTGTGAAGAAAATTAAATTCTATGTTTGTACTGGAGCAATATTTTATTTATTCTGGCCGAAAAAAAATTTTGCTATAAAAACTGCAAAAACACTGGGTTTTTTCTCGCGTCCCCTTCCAACCCACCTTAACATATATTCATAAATACCACCGGAGCTTTGGTTCAGTGTGAGCTGAAGTGATGAGTCAAAGAATTTATATATTTATTATTGGTAAATTTAATCTATAGGGCATTTATTTCACTTATATTATCGATAAATTATTCATTGTTGAATACATTTAAAACATCAGTTTCTCCTTTCTACTGACATGCGCAAATATGCTTCTAGATCATTGTTAGACAATAGTTGCATTTATTTACTTATTTAGCACCGCGTCTTACTACACATTCGGGTTATACGCTTAAGTACTAATTACTATAAATGATTAGGAATCGGGAAGGTTGAATTTAGAGGAAGTGAACCCGCACTTGAATGGAGGAAGAGTGGAAAACCCTTTTGGAAAGACCGCCCCCAGTTCACCCGACCGAGATTCGAACCTCAAGCTCCCCGTCGTCGGCAGTCGAGCTCAACGCGAAACTAGTGCGTTAGCCAACTACACCACCGAGGTGGGTTAGACAATTGTTGGGCGTATATACTTTAAATATATAAACTAATGAGATGATCCTCCCCCGACTACTTGTGTGGCTTACAAAGTTAGTATCAGTCGATATTAACTAAACAAACGTGTGTATATGTTTGGCTTAGAAGATGTTTTATAAACAACACCCAGAGACAACAAACAAGATGGTTTTTCATTTAATGACATAGTATATCTTCATAAATGGTGTATTCTAACTACCCTCAGACTTAACAAATAGAACTTTTAATTAAAACAACGTATAATTGAATGGATAGCTATATTTCAGTTTAGAATATTCGCGGCAGCCCAACTCAAACAGACCTTCCGAGACATCACCAATCCGTTCCTTCCCTTGGTGATACTGCGCCTCATCAACATAGTATCAACATAGCGGTTACACCAGATGGTGTCTAACCACTGGTTTCGATGGTAAATTATTGTGGTTTTTTACTACCGACCTTTTTACTGTTTACATATAATTTGCTACTTGGCAAAGGTCAAATTATGGTGGCACCTTATAAGCTAAAATAACAGTAACCAGAATGAAAGAATGTGTGGCTATTAACAATGGCCTATAAACGTTTCTAAATTATTAAAATAAATTAATACTCATAAGAATGAAACATATTAATGTGAGGCACTAATGGGGCTATATAACAATGATTTTAGAATTTGATGGGATATATTTTGACTCACATCTGATTACAAAGGAATCTCTTTACTTCACCTTTAATGATTCTAAAAACCAATCAATATCTGCAGTTATTTTATTGTAAATCCACACATTTAAGGAAGTATTAACATTATTATTTATATTATTATTAGCTGTCAGGCATCTAAACTCAGATGCTCGCCCCTCTGCCTACTAAAATAAGTGTCCTGGGTTCTATTCTAAAACAACAACGAATATTTCCAGTTTATTTTATTAAAGGTTAAGACAAGTAAGCATTTATTTTAATTTGTTAACTGTGATATATCTATATTAAGTTGGTAGCGCTCTTGCCTACTAATCTCAAAGTCCTTGATTATGTTCTAAAACAAACAAAATTATTATTTTAAAATTGAGTTACTCCATTAGTAACTAAATAATAAATTAACTCTCGGAACTTTAGTTGTTGTGATTTTCCTAGAAGTAGGTTAAAAAATATATTAAACGGGTGTTATGTACAAACATGTGTGTATACCTCTGTTTTACCATTTTCTTATTTCCAAGCACGTGTTTTGTTTTTTTCTTCGTGATATATGACTTATGAAATTGAAAGTACAGTTACCGGAGAGAGAAAAAAAGGGTTGGGGATTGAGGGGAGGGGGTGCGGGATAGGAGAGGAATAAATCTTTAAACAAAGCAATTTATTACATTTCAAGATTACACACATCTTGTAAGTGAAACTAGCATCGACTTTGGCCTTGAGAAAAGGTGATTAGGGGAGACCTTTTGTATCGTCATAACGGATGCTTCTTTCTATCATGTGTCGTCCCCTCTCTCTTCATCCGTATCTACTCGCGTGCATCGGGTCTTTATGTCAAGGTTGGTCACATTGTCACGTAAGAGAATGAGGGGACCTTTCTGAACTCTCGCCATTACTCCCTGAACCGGCGCGGCGTGTCACATAACGAAACGATAGCTTCATTTGTTCGGGTTTTCTTGATGTCATACCCATCAAGAACATTGAAAACTAAATGAATCGTAATAATTTCTTGAATGTTTGGAAAAAATAGAAACAACATATGCTAAACAATCTATATAATATTCAAAACTTGGAACAATTCTTTTCGACTGTATCACAGGAGTTCTAGAAAACTGTTGTTTTTAAATTAAATCCAATACACCGAAAATGTACCCTTCGTCAACAATGCAAGATACAACCTTCGTTAACCCTGCTAGATTTACCCTTCGTTAACCCTTCATTATTCACCCTTAGTTAACCCTGCAAGGTGCTAAATTTACCTCACAAGATTTCACTATAGCTCAGCTTATAATTTAGGGTCATAGTGTAATATATCAAGCAAGGTAAACCTGCTACCTTTCAGGATAAGTGGATTGTACCTAAATATTCAAATTTTAAAGAACTATATAATCATAATTTCAGAGTAATGCAACTTTATTATTATTTAGCACTGCATCTTACTACCCGTTCGGGTTATACGCTTTAAGTACTAATTACGCTAATGGATTAGGAATTGGGAAGTTTGAATTAGAGGAAATGAACCCGCATTTGCGTGAAGGGAGAGTGGAAAACCATTTAGGAAAAACAACCCCCAGTTCTCCCAACCGAGATTCGAACCTCGATCTCCCCGACCTCAGCAGTCGAGCTCAACATGACTAGCGCGTTATCTAACTACGCCACCGAGGCGGGTTAATGCAACTTAATTAAGCCAAATGTTTGTGGGCACACAACAATCTGTTTTGCAGGTCACCGGGGCAAAACGACATCAACAGAAAGAAGACGTTAGCATTCAGACGTTCCTGTTATTTGTCCTGTCTTCAGTCGGGCGGAAGTTATTCGTCTCTAATAATTTACCCGTGCCCTATTATCATCAGTCGAGATCAAGAAGGGAGGGGGAAGGGGGGTGGGTGAAGGCGGATGGGACAAGGACGTATCATTTTTCATTTGTTTGAAATATTTGTGTGCTGTCACGACGAGACGCGCTCGACTTGTAACCCCCGTTATTCGGCACAATTCGCCAAGGATCGGACGCGTTGATTGCTGGAAGACATACCTTAACTCTTTGTTTATTTATTCAGGTATTTTTTTGCTCAACTCTTTTTTTTTACAAGAATTATTATTTAGCACTGCGTCTTACTACCCGTTCGGGTTATACGCTTTAAGTACTAATTACGATAATTAGATCAGGAATTGGGAAGGTTGAATTAGAGGAAGTGAATCCGCATTTGCGTGGAGGGATAGTGAAAAACCATTTAGGAAAAACCACCCCAGTTCACCCGACCGAGATTCGAACCTCGATCTCACCGTCCTCAGCAGTTGAGCTCAACACGACTAGCGCGTTAGCCAACTACGCCACCGAGGCGGGTTCTTTTACAAGAAGAACTAGCATATGTGGGGACACTTATTAAGACATCAATCTGTTATAGTCTGGTTTGTTGCCGACGGGAAGGTCAATTTTGAATTCCAGCAGAATATACTGAGTTTTTTTTATATTTTTCCTAAACGGTTTCCTCACTAATCCTCCAGAAAAGTGCAGGTACATTTACTCTCAAAGGGCTTGGAAATTTTCACTAGATCACGTAAGAAAACTAAATAGTCAATAAAAAAAGTATATCTTTCAATCTACTAAACTCGCAAATATATCAAAATACTTTCAAATAATATTTGAATGTGATCAAAATAATCTTGATCGCTCATATTCAGTGATGTTATAAGAAAAGAAAATAGTTTAATATGAAAATCTACATCTTATTTATTCTATATTTCTTTCTATAAAGATGGGGACATGAGTTTTTGAGGGAAAATTGAATTAAATAAATGTAAGATATATATTGACAAAAAAAAGAAGGTAAAAGTAGAAGAGAAAGGAAGGGTGCTAGTGGGACCTTTGATAAGATTGGAACCCAAAAGGTTTGTCGATCTCTGCTCCGAATGATACCTCTCTCATTCCATCCCCATTGGTATGACATTAGGTATGACCGACTGGGTTTTAGATGTGCTGCACGTAGCATCACAGGGGTTATTTAACTAAATAGCAACCGAATTCACGTGGATAACATATAAGAAAACCACATTGATAATTCACATGTGGAAAATCACTCCCCAATGCACCCAGCCGAGATTAGAACCTTGACCTCCCCATGACTGGCATTCCAGATCATTTTGTGGTGAGGTCTTGGACCAGGGGTTGGCAACCTATGGCAAGAGTGCCAAGAGTGGCACGTGGAACGATTTTCAATGGCACTCTGAGAGATTTGAATAAATATAATATAAAACCTTTACTTTTAACTAAAACCATTTAAGTGAATAATAATTTTAACTATAGTGTGTTTTATGTTTCAATGATTTAATAGTTTTATTTCAAAAGGATGTTTTCAGAACTTAAATTTTGTAAAACATACTTACCACTTTAGTATTTATTCTTATTTTACTGATTTAAATTAAAATATTAAATATTCAAGAAACAGTAGCTATTTAATGTATTAGATTTAGAAATATGTTATTATTATTATTATTATTATTATTATTATCATCATTAGTACCACGTCTTACTACCCGTTCGGGTTGTACGCACTTACGCTAATGTGTAATGGTAGGGTGATTGTGAAATGAAATGGAGGACCTAACAGTTTAACGTGGAATCCGAACCACGGTCAAAGGCCTGGTATTCCTCACATTCACAAGTTATGATTAATACACGTCTTGTCAGAGGTGAAGGAAGTGTTTGGTCATCAGATAAATCTGTGCCGGGACCGAGGATTGATTCCCGGACCCCCAGCACATAAGTCCGACACCCTAACCATTGACCACCAGGTCACCAATGTGTTGTTAAATTTACATTTTACAAGCTCAACTTGAATTAGTTGTAATAGTTAACTAATACAAAAATATAAACGATATAGGTGGGGTTAGGTTGGTAAGTACGCTAAGCGACTTTGCAATATCATTTCAGCACAACACTACTAAAAGGTTGCCGACCCACGCCTTAGACTGTGTGACAACTGGTGCGGGTGTATTTATAATTTTAAAAATATAAGAATACCAATCACGGTGAATTGACAGGATTTTTATTTTGATGTTGATAAGTACAACATGATAATAATAGTTCATTAAAATGTTACATTGCCCTCAATTATATCAGTGTCAAACTTTTGACGACTGGTATAGTAAACAGGGACGTGCCAAGGTCACTTTTTAAATACGAAGCTAGGTCGAAACGAAGCTTTAAACATGTGATGAAAAGTCAACTTGAAATCGAAAATAAGGTTTTGGTTGTCAAATAACACTATTTCAAATTTTTAAACCATCCATTAAGTGTATCTAGCTCAAAATAGAGGTTTGTAGGGGAAAAAAATCACAATATATTATTTTATCCTGACATATCTTAGTTGTATCTCTGCTTACGTTGTTGATGTCATTTAATCAATGGTTGCTGTGTTAAAATTCTGTTTATTGGCTGTTATAAAAATAATTATTTATTGAATATGTAATATTTAATGAGATATTTCAAAACTGTTCATAATATATCGAAGTTTTATTCTTCATTCGAAATATTTTGAAAACGTGCGAGTTATTGTGAATGTTGAAGTCAAAGCGAGTGATATTTTGGCTTAGACTTCTACTTCGACATTTCGACCCCTTTTATTAATTTATTTTGCACCGCGTCTTACTAACCGTTCGGGCTTATACGCTGATGTATTAATTACGGTGATGGTTTTAAAGATTATGAATGTTATGTTTAGAGGAAGTGTATCCACATTTGCGTGGGATTATAGGGGAAAACCCATCATTGAAAACCCATTCTCAGTACACCAGACCTAATTTCGAACCTTGATCTACCCGTCTTCTGCAGTCTAGTCTACTGCGAGAGTAGCGCGTTATGTCACGTGGCCGCCGAGGCAAATGACCCCTAATATTAAATATGTTCTTCACAAGATGTGAAATACAGGTTAAGGGGTATAATTGGGGTTATTACGACGCATGGAGAGCTAATTTAAAGTATCCACATTGATGGAGAACATAGGACGTATCTTTTACCTAATATTGTTGAAGACTGGGTGTGGAGGAGATGTATTCATGGTTGGAACGTTGAAGGAGGTAGGAGGGAAGTAACCTCCTCTCAAGTACTGACATTATAAACAGTTTTAAATCTTCATGTCGCGGTTCTTATTCCGACACGTTTCATATTATCTTCCTTACGATTGAGCAAGCTTCCAACTTAGCAAACCTCACGCCGATGTGCAAATGTAGGTCTTCTATCTCTTATGCAATCCAACGAAGCGTGTCACACTCAATCCGTGGCGATCCTCCAAGAAGGAAGACCGACAGGCTGTCGGGTTTTGTTCTTTCCAGTAGAAAGTTGCCACGATCGTTCAAGACAACAGTTGCCGAATCAAATGGCCGCGTGGTCAAGAAAGGTGCCACTCTCAGCAATACACTGGACTGCCAATGATGGGATGATCGGAGTTTGAGTCCTGGTCGCGTTTACTGAGGGTGGTCTTTCTAATAAAAATCCACTCAAAAAACACACAAGGAAACACAGCTACCTACCGTTGACCATCGACCACGTCTCAAGTGTCCTTGTGTGGTAAGATGGGCGAATGTGTGGTGGACTCGACTCGGCCACGTGTGTGACAAAAGACATTCAGTGCGGTGGCGCTGGCGCAAGAGCTCATGAGTCATGACTACGTTAGCGTCCATATCTAGTCATGAACGGCTTAAAGTTGTTGTTTTTTAAGTTAGCCACGAGCTCGCTTATTTATGAGTTTTGTAGTTTGGAGCAATTAATTTATATAAAGTACTTTTTTTTTTTTAGTTCATACATCTAAACTCCCTTCTCCTTCCCGAAATCTAATCTTGGTAGGGCCTATATACCCACTTTGGTGGTAAAATGGTCTAAGGTGTCACTCCTTCAATAGACTGGACTGCGGATGACAGAAAGGTCAATGTTTGAATCCCGGTTAGGTGTAATGTGAGTGGCTTTCATAAATGGTTTCCAACTCTTTCTTTCTCCACGTAAATTCGGGTATATTGATTAAAATTCTACCCTACTCATCTATACACCTTTAGTGTTAATTAATTGATACATATAGCCCGAAAGAGTAATAACACTCTGTGGGGAAAACAATCAAATTAAAACCTAAATGGGAATATGATTAGGAAAGTGGTTCTGAAAGAAGTGCACGCACATTAAGCATTGAGAAATGGGAAAACCACGCTGATTAATCACATATTGAAAACTATCATCAGGGAACCTTGATGAGATTTGAACCGTTCACCGGCAATTCAGCATATCACGAGCTTCAGTTCACATTACCCCATGGTGAGGGTCTTTTTGTGAGAGGGTGGTAGACTCCAGTGGAGTGAATTCTTTAATCCCTTGAAGAAGTACTTTCTGGCCATTTGTGTCCTTTTAATTGGCAAACACAATCGGCATCGGTAACGCTCATGAAATTAGACAAAATTTATTTCCCTTGGACGGTAGTCTTTTTTAAAAAAAATTTGAAGTCAATTTTGTTTGTAAGCTTTATACATAATCCTAATCCCGACTCTTATCAAACGAGATCGCATGGACACAATTAAATACAGGTTCTTACGTGTGAAAGTACGTCTTATATATTAATTTAAGTGAAAAATGACTACCTGGACAAAGTAATCGAAACAGGAAACTTTGTCTTTGCACGGCGACGCTCTATCACTTTTAGTCGTCCTTGGTTCGTCTCATATCAAGGACCGTCTTTCACTAGTTGTTGGTGTATTGAAGCGTGGCAACTGGAGAAAGTATCGACCGTTCAGAGCTGTCTACAATCACAGTCCACGGTAACTCGTAACTGACAATACGCTGCCATGACTAAGTATTATTTATTTATTATTTAGCAACACTTCTTACTACCCGTTCAGGTTATACGTCTATGTACTAATCCCGTTAATGGTTTTAGTGATTAAAGAAGTTATATTTAATGGAAGTGTAACCGCATTTGCGTGGAGATAGAGAGAGAGAGAGTGGTAAACCATTTTGTGAAAATCACCCTCAGTACACCCGACCCAGATTCGAACCTCGACCTCCGCATCATATACAGTCTAGTCTACTGTGAGAGTAACACGTTGGACCATGCGGCCACCGAATCGGGTTTATTTTTAACTTAATGTATATCAAAAAACTGTTAAGTTATGGTTGTCCACAATCTTTTTCAACTGGTATAAAATTACATTCTTAGTATGTATGGTGTGAACAGGACTTATAGTCCATCCAGCGTAGGCGTGGTGGTAGCTAACAGCTATCAGAATATTTGTATTGCCAACATTGGTTGAAAGTCACTAACGTGTAAATAGTTATAATTGTATTAGTAATAATATATAATCAATCAAACATGTTAGTAAACAATTATAATACTATTTTCCTACGGATTACTGTATGATTGACTTTTTATTAATTAACTAAAATAACAACATATATTATTAAAACTATTATATTTTTGGTTTCATGGTTGTAGAAACAAGATAAATTATAGTGCAGAAAATAATTAACTAAAAAGTATAAAATTTCCACTAAAATAAATTAATATGACTTACTGTTAGAGAAAGAGGCATGCAAAATATTAGTCTTCAAAATAAAACGTTTTTATTTTGTAAATATATGCGATGGAACACAACCAAACACTTTTTATGACGTCCTCGACCAATCTTATGTCATCTGCTTCGCCCTCTTAATTCAAGAACAGAACGCTGTCTTTTAGAAGCTCTCTTTTTTAAAGCATTTTTTTAAGTGAACCACAGAAGAAGAAAAACACCCACTCAAATGTTTATTTCCATACGTTAGTGTTTAAATAATGTGAAAACGGTTAAATGGAGAATAATAATCAAAAACAAATTGTTTGTGGACAAAGTTTAGACCAACAAACGTGACGGCAACTCAACACGTGGTCTTGCAGATCGTATGGTTTGTCGAGTATATACAAGAGAGTATATCTGGTAGTATTTACCAGCTGTTAGTTACCACCACTCTTATGTTGGATAGACTATACATACAGTACCTTGACAAGACTAAACTACGCGTACTCATATTCTATCACGGTTATTCTAACCTTAAGATATACTAACGAACTCGTGGTCAAGCGAGGCAAGTAGCGCCCTGGACTACATAACGTTACTCAGACAACGAGAGAGGGGAACAGACGGACATACGGACACCGGAAGTGGCGACGGAACACCGACAGAGGGGGGCGATGCTAATTAGTGGAGCACAAGGTATCTGGATCGCTCTCGAGGCAACACCCGTTCATGTCGCACCGCTCTAAGTGGCGTTTAAAAGACACTTCGATTTAGGTTAAGAGGTTATCTCTCTACCTATACACCTAGCTATGAAACTTGCAAGTTTTCTCGCAAGTTTCAAAATTAGGGGTCCTGCAGGGATGGTCACGTGGGTGGTGTAGCGGACTCTTAGCTGAGAGTACGGGGTTTGAATTTCTCCTAGTATTATTATTTATTATAATTGTAGTTCAAAGAGACGTCAGAGAGAGCGTTCCTTATTTTATGGTTCAAGGAGCTCTAAAAAGTTTTGAATTAATTTATAATATTTTATTTGTGCCCTGGGAAATTGTTTGTAGTTATTTGATCACTGACCGGAGATTGTCTTTAACCTTTTAATTGCTTTATTAGAGGTATCGTGGTATTTATTGAATTTTTAACTTCACACAAGTTGCCTACCAAGTAGTAAGTATTTATTTGTAAATTCCTCCAAAAAAAATTAAATATAAACATGATTGTTTTTAGAACAATAATTTGTAAGTCTAGAGAGACGGTTTTTCACATAACCAATATAATGTTAAATAAAATGTATTTAAAACTTTCTTGAACACCCCGACATCCTCTCAAAAGTTCACTGAGGTTTTTTTTTTCTTTTTTTTAAAAATCCATTCTTGTTCTGTTAGTTTGGGCTAGCCAGTTTAAAAGTAGATGACAGCGACAACTGGTGTCAGAACGTAAAATAATATTAAATAAAATTACGTTATTTAATTATGAATGCAAATAAGTGATAACAATTTTATAACTCCCCACGGGCTACTTAGAAAAACTTAAAATACTGTATATTTAATATCTCACGACAGTTAATTTGATAATATTTCTGCTCTCCTCACCGGTGGTGGGCACGCAAAAAAAGTTTATTGTCTTGTCTTGCCTGGTTTCCCGGTGAGTCGGGGGTCAAGACTCGAATCCCAGCGGAGTGTACTGAACTGTTTGCCCCCCTCCCCTTTAAATGGTTCTGCAGTCTCCCTTCACACAAATATAGGTATATTTTATCTAAGCTCTAGCATCCTCATTTTCACTCCAATAGCTTAAATATACAGACAGCCGGGACGGTTATTATTAATATGAGACGCACAGGATTCTTTATACTTTATAAAACATGCGTCACAGTTGGGTTTTTTTCACGGCAGCACATTTACGTAACGGTACCTATAGATGTCCTCGTAGTCGGCACAGACACCCCCGTGCGCAGGCGC